>JANQBS010000230.1:0-61869 GCA_033085395.1 Xanthoparmelia taractica
AGTATGGGATATTCTATATCTTTCGATATAATATTCGAAAAACTAGTCCCATACCATCAAATATATCACACCTTTCCAACCCGTAGTCTTATAATTACGCTCTACGTTAATTATTTTTCGAGAATAAAACGCTATCGAATATCACTACTTATTCGACTTCTACAATTAAGTTAGAATACTCGCGAGAATATAATCGAAAGTATTCGTTTTAATGCGAATCGATAGATTAAGATCGAAGTAACGTAGAAGCGACGCCGATATAAACGCATCGAGAAGCTAGATAAACGCTCGCTTAGCGTCGTTTAGTCACTTAAACGATTCAAAGTTCTTATCTACGGGTCGGAAAGGTGTGATATCTATTGAACATAGTCGTTTTCAACTTTTTTTCAACTTTTTTTAACAAATTATATCTTTTTAATCTATTTATAGAATTTTATAATTATATAAGCGTTCGCTTAAGCTTTTTACGTATTTTTTGAATATATAGAAATATCACGTAATATATTTATTAAAAACTCAATGGGAGTATGGGGATATTCTATATCTTTCGATATGGTATTCGAAAAACTGATCCCATACCATCAAATATACCACACCTTTCCGACCCGTATTCTTACCCTTCTCGCTTTCCTTTAATAGCCTCGTTAATGGGCTCGCAATTTAAGAATAATAATAAATAAACCTTCTATAGAAATTCATAAAGCTTAGAAAGACTTATACTTTATAAAAGCTCTTTAATCTCGACTATTTCTAGATTACGACTACTCTACGTTAATTTATCGTAATATTATAAATAAATATAATAAAACCCGAGAATTCTATCTCTATAATAAAGAGTTTATATTTCTTAAAATTAATAAATAGACTCGTTTATCGTAGTCTCTCAAGCACTTACTTTATATAATTAATATATTTTAATATCGACTTCGAGTAGATAAGTATATCGTCTAAATAGACGATATAAAATAAGTTAATTAGATTTATTAATAACTTATTAATATAAGTCTAAAAAGTAGCTAAGGCGTTAATAAGATTAAATAATATAATTAGATACTTAAAGTATTTATAACGCGTACGAAACGCTATTTTCCACTTATTATTCTTCTTAATACGAATTCGATAATATACGTTCTTAAGGTCGAGCTTAGTAAAATACTTAGCGTTATTTAAGCGATTTAAGATTTTATTAATTAGAGATAACGAATATCGATTCTTAACTATTATCTTATTTAATTCACGATAATCGACGTATAAACGTAGTTTATTATTCTTTTTAGAAATAAAAAGAATAGGTGCTTCTATAGAACTAATTAAATATTATATTTATCCTTTCGCTAAGGCGTTATTAAGATAGACTCGAAGCGTAGCTAACTCGATATTCGATAGATTATATAGCGGGTCGAATAAAAACTTCGCAGTCGCTTCGATAGCGTAATCTCGATCTTTATAAGAAGAAAGCCAACCCGCTTCTTCTATTAAAAAGACATTAGTAAACTCTTATAGCTATTCTAGAATATTAGACGTAAATACTATATCGACTATACTTATCGATTACGCTATCGCCGCGTTAATTATATATTTACTTCGTGTAGCTTCTATTGCTAAGATAATTAGTATATAAACGATCTTTTTATTCTTTAGAGCATTAATAAATATATTTAAATTAAGTATTTTATACGTATATTTATTAATATTAAATCGATAGGTGCGATTTTTTATATTTATTTTAATATCTTTCTTTATTAGAGCTAGAAGACTAATAATAATAAATAATTCTTCTTTATTAATAGCGTAGAATACGTGCTCGTAGTATTTCTTATACGTTCAATTTGTTAGGCTATACGAAGCCATATGGGTACCTAGCTAGAAGTGCGCCATGTGGGCTTTATATAAGCAAATAGGGTGCGCCTTCGTATAAAGCGCGGCATTCGAATCTATAAGTTATATTTTTAACTTTATAATATAATTGAAAAGCGCCCTTACAATAGTATCGCGCTTCGGTTCGAGTCTAGCTAGTTCGAGTACTTTAGAGTACTCTTAAGCTCTCGATTACACTCGAATTAGAAACTTTATAAAATATTTAATTATTTTCGAGCGAAGTGCTAATTCGTAAAAAGCGAGATCGTAAATTCGATCTCGACTTTAATTAAAATTTCTAGACGAGTTAATCTCGAGTTAAAAGAATTTAATATTATCTAATAAAAGTAATCTTAAGAATTTAATTCTTAAAGCTCTAATAGCTCTATCTTTAGAGATCGTTTCGATACTATTAAGATTAGAATTCTAGGATTATTAATTCTATAAGAAAGAATCTAAAGTTATTAACGCTTAAGATTATCGAGAATATCACTCTAAAAGAGAGGATAATTATTAGACTATACGAAGTCATATGAATATCTAGCTAGAAGTGCGTTATGTGAACTTTATATAAGCAAATAGAGTGCGCCTTCGTATAAAGCGCGACACTCGAATCTATAAGTTATATTTTTAACTTTATAATATAATTGAAAAGCGTTCTTACATAATTATCGCGAAGTCGATATAATATAATATAAGTATTATAATAGTAAGTTAATTTTCTATTTATTTATTATAACGATAATAAGAGATCTTCGATTCTTTATAGTTTATACTCGAGGGCGAAACGTTAACTAATTATATTTACCTTAGTACTATTATCGAAATAAAATTAAGTTACGATCTAACTTAACTTAGAAGATAATATAGAGATATATTTCTTAAAAATTAAAGAGAATATAGAGATCACTTCTTTTCTTACCCTCGTCGTCGCGAAGTCTTTGATAAGGAATTATCTTTTCCCGACGCTTTCACGACGTAGACTCTAAGTTTATCTACCGCGTCGAGGAATATACTATTAACGTCTCGAGTATTCTCTTTTAACTTAATATAGATATTAGCATAATACCCTATCTTATTATAGTTATAATATTAGATATTCTTAAGATATTCTTTCTTTATTCTCTTATTATCTTAATCTCTTTCCCTTATATTACTATCTTCTCATTCGCGCGACGTGAGTACTTAATTAAGATTTCGTTAATTCGAGTTTAAATTAACTATTATATTCGATTCTTCTCGATTTATATTACGAGAATTATCTTAAGACGAGATATAATTATCTCGCGATATAAAATTCTACTTCCTTTTATTATTTTCTAGCCGTGTTATTAGCGATACGAGTTCGTTACGCTTAATAGATATCGTCTATACGTTTATAATAGTCGGCGAATATTCGATCGTAACTTCGTAAAGAAATAAGAGATTCTTTACTCTTTCGAGTACGAAAGTATCTAGACTTTCAGACTATTAAGATACGTATCGAATTCCCATATAGTCTAATTCTATCTTTAATAAGCGTCGATATACGCTTAAGCGATATTAAGCTCGCGATTCACGAGGTCTTCGATAAGATTTAATAAAAAAGTTATATAGTTAGATCAAGTAGCGACGCTTTCCGAGTTCTTCGCTAATTCGTTACGATACTATTTCTTTAGATTTTCGCTTACGAATTAATTACACTATAGAATCTTATCTTCGTCTATTAAGAAGTTCTACGATGTTAGAAGAAATATCTCTTCTATATCGCGTATCTAATTCCGATATTCGCGGATACTCTTTATCTTAAAAGTCTTTAAATCTTTTGAGCGAAGGTTACGTTATGCCTTCGATAACTTGGCGTTAAGATTAGCGATATTCGCTATACGCTTTTCGCCTCGTTTTAGTGCACGAATTTCTTAGGTTAAGACTTACAATTAAGTCTATTTAGTCAATTCGTCTCTTTTACGTATTGCGCGTGCGAGTTACTCGTTAAGCGTGAGTTCCGTCTACGATATCTCTCTTTTATATCGATTCTTTTCCTAAGTTTTATTAATTTCCTCTTTAGAATTATCTAATAGTTCACGATTAGACACATTATCAAGTTCGTTAGCGTTATTATTACGTTACGGGTTCGCTCTAATGCTTGTCGCTATTCTAATCCCGAATTACTATCCCTTAAGAAAGATTTAAAGAATTAGAATTATTAGAGTTGATATAGCAATATAGGACTAGAAGATATATATATTTATATATAGATCTAATAGTAAGACTAACTCTTAAAGAGTTCTAAAAGAAGAAGAAGGGTGTCGCCCGCTTAAGCATCTTCGTCAAGATAGGGTCTATACTACGTATACCAAGCGAACTATCGTCGCTTGCCGAATATCCATTCTAACCCCTTTAGAATTTGATATCTAATAGTTTTATTTAATATTATTAAGAATAATTATCTTATATAATAAAAGATCGCTATATTATTTATTCTCGATAATTTAAATTATAAAAGTATTTTAATTATTTAAAATTTAAGTATTTATAAACGTATATTAATATTCGCGAATAAAGCTAAATTTATATAAGATTAAGTATTTAGTTAAGCGAAAACGATAGTTTAATAATATCTTTTATAATTAAATAATTATCGTAAAATTATTAAGAAAATATAAACGTGTAGTGAAATTAACTACTTAATTATTCAAATGCTATAAATTACTAAGAAAAGTCTTCTTCGAAGTAACGTTAATTTACTCGAACTTAATATATAAGAAGTAGATATTAAATTTATAATAAAAATATACGTAATAATATATAATTTAATTATATATCTCGAAAAATTAAAGTAAATATATTGTTTTATTAATCTTTTAAATATCGTTTATATTTACGCGATTAATATATTCTCGATTTACTTTAATAAGATTTTTAAATTTAAACGTTTTAAAAAAAAAATCTTACTTAAAAAACTTAATCTCGATAACGTAATAGCGTTTATGAAGATTAAAAAAAATACGTATTTTTTATATATATAAATAAGTACGGGTCGGAAAGGTGTGGTATCTGTTAAATATAGTCGTTTTCAACTTTTTTTCAACTTTTTTTAAAAAATTATATCTTTTTAATCTATTTATAGAATTTTATAATTATATAAGCGTTCGCTTAAGCTTTTTACGTATTTTTTGAATATAAAAAAATATTACGTAATATATTTATTAAAAACCCAATGGGAGTATGGGATATCTTATATCTTTCGGTATGGTATTCGAAAAACTAGTCCCATATCATCAAATATATCACACCTTTCCAACTCGTATAAATAAGACTTTTAGATTATCTTCTTTCTTTAAATTAATACTAAATTCTAATAAATAAGAACGACGATAACGATAATAATAATAAGAATATAATTTATATACTCGATATCGCTTATAGCGATTATTTTAATATTTAATTAAAATATTTTTTAATTCGCGAACTTAATTATAAAGACTAAAGATCTTTAAATCGATCTTCTCGATTACGCTTAAATTAAGAGTTCTCGATAAGAATATTTTAAATTAATTCTTCTCGATAAAGATAAGTAGAAGAAGATTATAATATTAAGAAAATATAAACGTGTAGTGGAATTAACTACTTAATTAAATAACTAGGTTACGAAGTACTAGAAGAAGTCTTCTTCGAAGTAACGTTAATTCATAATATACGAAGAATAAATATTAAATTCATAACATATAAAGAAGATACGATAATTTTAAAAACGAGCTTAGATCTATTAAAGATCTTTTTAAAAAATTTCTAAGTCTCTTACAATCTCTAATAGCGATAGTTATAATATATAAAGAATAAGATAATTTAAGAAATTAAAACGAATATAAATAAAGATAGAATAAAACAAGTATAAATTAAATAAGTATATAAATATTTAATAATCTAGAATTACTTAAGAATAATTATAAAAGAATATAATTACTTTAAATAAGAAGAATTCGAATAAAGAGTTAATTAATAATATAAGACTTATATTTATAGAGCTCACTAGGACACATGTTCCCCGCATATGCGCATACATCTAAACCAGCGGCTAGATCATAAGACACACTAACCCATAGTCCCACCATTCGACTTTTTGTCGTCAAATATGTGGAACGTTCGCAAGATTCAACAGAAGCGGACAGCGTTACGGAGGAACCGATGCTCCCATTTTGGTGTTTTTCGCGTTCCATTCTTGGCTTCTGATCACCCCAACATGAAGCTTTTGGTACTAGCCCAAAATCACGGTCTGAACGTACGCACCACTCGCCAGCCAAGCATCCTTGTACACCCTTCCCATTCCCAACCGCCTAGCTATGCGTTCATTGCGCTTCCACTCCACAAGCATGACATTGTAGAGCGGGAAATGTGCACCCTGGTCATCGTACTTTCTGACTTTTTCCTCCCCAAAGCCAAGATACTCAGCTTCAGAGAGGACGACGAGGGCGTGGGAACCGCAGTTTAAAGAAAGGGGAGAGCTTCCATCGAGGGTAACGATGCCCGAAAGAGATTGGCTACTACTCGTACGATATCCTCGTGAAGTCGCTGTGACTAATGAGAATTTCAACGGGCTGTCGAGAGCATCGGCGGTGATGGAATCCGCAAGTTGGAAGCCGCAAGAAATGCTGGTTTTGAAAATGAGGTGAGTACTATCTAGATGGTTCATTACCGTCTCACTCAGGTCATTTACCGTCAATGACTTCGCATCCTGAATGCCAGGAGGCAATCCATCCCACTCAATTGGCATTGTCTGTCCATCAGCCAGTGGTAGTGGGATACCTAGACCGTTACCATTGATAGCTCGAAGTTCACGGCCAGTCAAAGTGTACCATCGGACGAGTGATCGAAAGCGCTCCTGACCACACTCTTTGGGTACTCTTTCTATCAGGTCTTGCTCATTGATCATAATAGTAAAGGGTTTTTCGTAAAAGACGCGCCCAACCCATCCTGCCCAGCTCCAGCTTGGGAGATCGAAATTCGTTAGTTTTCTGCGTCTGAGCTTTTCCACAGGTAGCCACAGGATAGCAGCGTCCAGCAAAGCTTCGGGAAGACCATGATTACACCGGCATCTAAAACATCTTTCGAAGATGCGAAGTAGACCTGCTAGAGCTCCGAGAACATCGCTGGGATAAGTCATATCGCGGTGTGTGTATTGTTCGATGACCTTGACATACTCTGTGAAAGTACCAGACCGCATCACTATGGTTCTATCATCTCGTGATCTTCTGATGCTTCCATCCACATATCCCTTTCGCGCATTCAAGCCAAGATATTGCGGCTTGATCGATAGCCAATGGAAAGGATCAGGCCCTCCTCTAAATCCGACTCTGGGCAAATGCTCGTAGGCAGTCATTCCACGACAGCGCCATGTCAGTCCACCTCCCTCAAAGACCATCAATCGACGTGACAGAAGTCGTTCCTGTAGTGTCCATGCGCGGCTGTTCCATGGTGTTTTCTCTAGAGCGTTTCCGTCCGGCAAGTGCGCTAACAGATTGTCTCCATTCTGCAACTCTGCCACCAGCTGAAATATCTCGCGAGATCCAGGCGCGACCCCGGAAATTCCCGCATCGGCATTTAATGAATCCGCGGCAGCCAATGTGACAATAGCGTTGCCATATATGCGATCCATGAACTCGATCTGTGAATGTTTCTCGAATTGATCATCCTGTTGGATGCAGAGAGCGTCGACCCACAGGTAACGCTCTTTCATTCTTTGTGCCACAAGCATGGCATCTCGTATCGTTTTAGGTATTAGCTCTTGCAGAAATGGTAAAAGACCTAATCTTGTATGCAATCGTGTTTTGTTGCTCTTATTAAGCGTAAAATTCTGTGCGCCTCCCCACACGTAGCTAAGAGCCACATAACGACACCGATGTGTGTCTTCATTACGAAATTCTACCAAGCACCATTCCTTGACGTCGATTAGTCGAAGAAAATTTGTCGGTTTGATCACGAAAGACCATCCTTGCTTTCCACATTCAGAACCATGATGTCGCTCGCAATGCTCCAGCAGCATTCGACTTCTGCCAACATTAATGCAAGTCGGATCGAGCACGAACGCGTAATGCAGAGTCGGCTGGTCATATATCGAGTATGTATAAGTCGGTTCGGCTTCGATCGATAATCTGAAGTGACTCAGGGTTGCAAGCTGTGCACGAGGCCCTCGACCATACCCTCTTAGCCGCGCATCTAATATATTAGGTATCGTTGGGTGTCTTCTCACTTCAATGTAGCAAGGAAGATGTCGTTTCACATAATTTTTCGGTCTGTATAGTGCGCTAGGCGACTTTGAGGGGAGATCCAGCAGCCCTCCAACCACCACGGCAGAGGCCACACTGTAGCTCAGTTGCACTGAAAGACACAAAGCTAAATCTGCAGCCGAGCGAGCGAGCTTGCTAATTCGATGTGTGCTATCGCCTTCGACGCTTCTCGACTCTTCGCCGGATTGAGCTTTACCGTCTCCAAAGGGCCATACTCTTCGGTTGGACATTAACCATTCAGGCAATGACTTTTGTTTGATCGGCTTTTGATTCAATTTCTTGATGCGATTGCGCACTACATGAGGACCATCCAGATACTTAGCTACTTGAGGATGTTTGAACGGGTCGTATTCAGGTACAGATATGCTTTTGAGTAGTAGTCGACACAGGCGACAATGATTTCTATGCATTATGATCCGTGGTAGAGCCGATGTCCAGACGGTCTGCCCCAACTCTGCCGGCACGAGAGATCGACATTGGCTACAAAGATAGTCCGAAGTACCGGAAGCTTTTCGTAGATCTGTAATGTCTTCATGCCATGGTCTGAGTACTTTGATAGCTTTCCCGCGAAGTTTTCCTCTCGTAGGAGTAGGCTGGTCGATATATTCGCCCGATGATCTGGAAGTTCCCAACGATGAACTCAAGTAAGCACCGGGAGATTCGAAGCACACACTGGACGAACCGAAGTATGCACTGGATGATCCGGAGCAAGCACTGGATGATTCAGAGCAAGAACTGGATGATTCAGATCTATCACTGAATGACTCGGAGCAAGCACTCAATGATTCGAAGCAAGCATCGGATGATTCGGGGTATGTAGAACTACTATAAAATTATTTGTGCTCATTAACAAATTAGCTGGAACACAGACACGCTTACATCTGAAGGTTGGTAGATTCTTTTGCTCGCAATGTCGATAGCCACTGCTCACCAATTGAACTCGGAGACGCTCGGTCAGGCGGGACTTGTAACGGCGTACGGTATGTGGGTAAAATTAGATTATCAGGTTGTTGACCCATAGCGATGAAAATTTGGCAAAGTTGTAGGAGCGAAACCCGCATGCGTCACCTCCAGCTCCAGCTTTGTCTGAAGGAGTGAGATGACACCAGTGTGGGGAAACTGGATGTATACACATGGTTCCAAGAGGGTGACAGAAGTCATTGTACATGCCAAGAAATGTCGATATCTTTCGAAGCAGGATAAAGACATCAATATCTCCTCAATCCAAGTACTTTTGGCACAAGTTCCCTTCCGTCATGTGAAATGTACAGCTTGTACCATGAAGCTTTATGCGTACGACTCTATACCGTGGCGTTAATTTGCAAGTATTGCTTATCAAGTATACAACGACTCCTGTCACCCTCGGTCGTGCTATGTATAGACTCATCCGCACCCATCCGAGCCACGGATTTAATACGGAGATTACTAGCGCATCATCAATGGCCTTAGCAGATATCTTCTTGGGCCCGGAGCTCGTAAAAAGCACTGATATAAGACCGATTTTGAAGAATGATTATAATTCCGAGAGACGATAAATGAGTAAAGTTGAGTGGGCCAAATGTTCTCATATACTATGCGGTCATGTAAGCACTTGCCTGGGCTGCAGCCGAATATGCTAGAGGTTCTCGACACTACTTGATCATGACAGCAGCTGGTGCATCACGATTCTTTGAATGATATAGCGAAATCGCCGCTCTCGATCGACTACCTAGGTCGGTCGAAGAGGGTCTAGATGCTTAGATATAGCGGAGGCGAAGCACGAAGCATTGGGATTTGAAATGATACATTGACATCGACTGAAGCTGCGTAAGTGATAAGGGAAGGTATATAGAGGGAAATGAGCTTGGTATTAGACCTCCTCTTTCTTGTCGCCGCATTTTCATCGCTTGAAGGCCAGTCCTAGTTGCTCCGCCGTCGATCTCACTTAGTTGTACTCCGTAAAAGAGTACGTAATGGTTCTGGTAACAATGGGAATCAGGCAGCAGCTCACCCACGCGAGGGGCGCCCATGATCACCCTCCTTCGCGCGACGATCACTCAGGGCGGGCGACGTTAAGGCGGCGCTCACGCGATGCCCGATCGAGGGTGAGTTCGGCGCAGATTTCTGTCTTCTTGGCACATCCAGAGTAAGCTGCCTGGGCTGTCTCGATCAATCTACAACCTTCAAAATACCACGCCATGAAGTTCTTAGCCTCTGCGATATTACTCACTCTCACTCTCCAAGCATCAACGGCAGCTTGCCAGCTTATTGTCCTACCAAACCTCTTCCGTACCGGCAACTCCCCCGGAAAGCCTGCCTCCGATCAGGGACAATTACCCATCATGAACATTCCCAACATCCTCTTTTCCCCCTCGAACAACAAAGACAAAGACGGCTCTTCCGGCAGCTCAGGAGAGCTGAGTATCTCGGATGTCATAGGCAAAGAGCGCGTCATCAGCATCTTCGCCGGATTCACTCGAGACATAGACAGCATCTCTAAGCGCTTGGACACCAACGATCACAATACTACGGTGCTCGCGCCGCTAAATTCAGAGCTACAGAAGCTCCCTCGGAAGCCGTGGGAGGATCCTGAGGACTATAATGAGCTGGGAGCGAACGCGTATCAAGGCCAAAGTGGGGAGGATAGAGCACAAAGAAACCTGAGGAGGTTTGTGGAGGCGCACATTATACCGGTCAGTCCATGGAAGGAGGGCGAGAAGGTCGGCTCGATGGGCGGAGGGAAATTGTGGTGGGAGAAGAAGGATGGAAAGAAGATGGTATGTGTGAGATCTCGAATCCATCAGCGTTCTCCTATCCTTCGCAACGGTATCTAGCCGATGCCTTGCATCCGGGTTACCACCGTTCCATTGTTCCCCCCACTGCTTTGTTCCACACAAGCCGTACGATATCTTGCCACACTGATCGTGATGTGTCCGCATTCCTCTCCTCGTTTACCTTCGATCTGTGACCATGATTATTAACGTAATTCAGGTCCAACCGGGCAACGTCGAAGTCTCCAACATAGCAAGCAGAGTTTCGAACGGAGAGGTTGTAAGCGACTTCCCCAGCCCTTTTGCATTATAATCCATGATCTGGTTTGAGATGCGTTGTATAATGTAGGAGGATATTGACTCCCGCAACTGTCTGATAATTAAAATGATGATATCAAAGGAAATTACTAACTGGGGAACGTGCAGTGGGTTATCAAGGGCTGCCTGAATTACGCATCAGCTTCATGAGAGAGAACTCTGGGTTCTTCACATTTTGGCGACTTGGTTGGGATGGGAGTTTGCAAATCGCATGGCAATGTCTAGGCCTTGGGACTGGAGGATTGATGTGCATGTTGCCGACCTGGGACAGTCTCGCAGCTTTGTTTGTGCTGCATGATACTGGGATTTTGTTGCGATCTTTTTCCTATAGGCTTCTTTGAGGTAGAAAGGACTTTCTCAGTAATAGCGGAGTCAACGATCAGATATACGAGCAATGACCAACACCAGAAAGTACTTGATGTGTGTATATATCGTTCGCTCGCTTTATTGAGGAGGATCTTGATGAATGGAATACCAAAAGCTTAAATTGCTTCCCCCTAATGAAATAGGTTTAGCTCGAGCGGGATTAACGTGACAGCTCCGATCCGTGACGCCCCCTGCAAGCTTTCTCCAGTGCGCCAACATACATTCTCTCCATTAACCCCTTCTCCAACATCCTCAGTATCTTTCCTCGCACCTTAACACCTACCCTAGAAGCTCGTTGCGTGGTATTAAGATCCCCATATCTCACATCTCCTCCCAAAGAACAAAGGAAGCTGAAGCGCGCTTCAAAGCGCACGGGGAGAAGCACAATCTTCCTCCGATCTCCTGCACATTCTGTTCGCATCATTCATGAGTCCTAGATTTATTTGATCGCAGCTAGGTATATCTCACCACAGGTATGTTAGCTATATTGATAAGCACAAACAAAGTGCAGACTGAAAGATACTGACATTGTAGTCTTACAGCTGTACAGTCTTCTCCAGTCCATGAGATGAATCCACAAAATGGCAACGGCTGGCCACCCGTGCCAGGAGGTGGGGCGCCTTCAATGAACAATGAACATGCACTAGGGCAGCAAAGACAACCTGGAACATTCGGGTGAGTTCTGTCCTTGTACTTGGCGAACGACGTCGCCGTGCCAATGTAGATCTTCTCGGCGTCCGTTAACCTCTGGTTCAAATTTTCACTGATTGTGTTATCCTTAGAGCAAGCCAGCCTCAGACCCTGCATCAAGGCCCCCCACCACAGATGAATGGGTCTCTGTTACAACAAGCTGGTACGTCCACATAACAGAGGAAACACTCCGGTTCATATGTCAAGTTATTGGAGCACTTCCTGACAGCTTCCATCCAGGGCCATTCTTTTCAGGTCAGCCAAATGGTCACAGTCTTCCGAACACTCAAAGTGTGCCTCCCGTAGCGTCCTTACAGTCTGCTCGTGGACCACCTATTCCTCAACAGCAGCAGTCACCTCCAGGCATATCACACCACCCAGTTCAGACTCCAGGTTACGCATTGCCCACACTTGGTCCCTCACTGCAACAGCAGCAGTCTCCTCAAGCTGCTATTACTATGGAAAGAGAACTTGAGAGGGAACGGCTCGCGGAGCACCAGAAGCAGCAAGAATTAGCGCAGCGGCGATATGACGAGGATACTGAAATATTACACCAGCAACAACGCGAACAAATGCACCGTGAGCAACTGCAACAACGGGAGCAACAACAGCGCGAACAACATCAATCACCTCACGAGAATCATACTGGCGCAATCCCAATCCAACAGCCTGTGGCTTCGAGGGTCCCAGCGACTTTACACGGGCCAAATGGTATCTTAAATGATCAACACCCTGGCGTAAGTGCAGCACCATCTCAGCCTCTAGCTGCGCTAGGGGCTCCAAGTGGACCAGGCAATGTATATGGTAACGGAGTGCAAGCGCAGAACGACAACTCTTTGCGACCATTCGCTCAGCAAGTAACGCAAGGTCTCCCGCCTCAGCAACCACTGGGATTCAATAATACTGCGACTCCTCAACAGCTGCCTGCGGGAATCGGCGCCTTATCGCAAGGGCAGCAGCCTATCTTGAACGACGCATTGAGCTACCTAGACCAGGTTAAGGTCCGATTTGTACATCAGCCTGAAGTGTATAATCAGTTTCTTGATATCATGAAAGATTTCAAGAGCCAGGCGATTGATACCCCGGGCGTGATTGATCGAGTCTCGTCTTTGTTCGCTGGTCATCCGGAGCTGATACAAGGCTTCAATACATTTTTACCACCTGGGTACAGAATAGAATGTGGAACGAGAGACGATCCTAACGCCATTCGGGTGACGACTCCGATGGGAACCACAGTGTCCCAGATGCCGTCTGTCCAGAACCGCGTCAACGGGGTAGCAAATGGTGCTTCAACAATAGAGAGCTCTCGACAGACGATCTATGCAGATGGTCCGCAGGCAAACAGCGAATGGGCGGCCTCACAGCATGAAGAAGATGGCCTAGGTACAGCGCTCTCAATCGCGCGTTCTGGAGGACATCCCTTGTTCGCTGGTCAGGCCAGTATGGGTAGCGAAACAGGAACGACTTATGGAGGAGATGACCAAGGGGAGGCCGCACTGATCGCACATCAGCAAGAACAACGGGGCGTGTCCCATTTGTCGAATGCGGTGTCAGCAGTTGCGACAAATGGGACTCAAGGGAGACATCCAATAGCCCAGATCTCTCCCGGCGGAGGTCAAGGGACCGGTCTTGGTCAGGCTGCTATTGGACTGAATAACCCAGCGTTGACTCCGAGCAGCCAGCTGGGCTTTGAAAAGAGAGGCCCTGTTGAATTCAACCATGCTATCGGATATGTTAACAAGATTAAGGTAAGCGCGTGTGGACCCAACCAGCGTAACAGCTTGTTGACTGATGATGGGTGACAGAACCGCTTTGCCACACAACCTGAAATCTACAAGCAGTTTTTAGAGATCCTTCAGACATATCAAAGAGAGTCCAAGCCGATTCAGGACGTGTACGCACAGGTAACCCAACTGTTCAGCTCTGCTCCAGACCTACTGGAAGACTTTAAACAATTCCTCCCAGAGTCAGCAGCGCAAGCGAAAGCGCAAGCAGCTGCGAAGCAAGCCTCTGAAGACGCAGCCATGCTCAGTAATGTACGCGGCGATTCTGGCTTTGGCACTGGATTGCAACAGGCTCAAGTGCAAACGCCAAGACCTGACATCAAGATGCCGCCGGTTGGCAATTTCGCACCTCCATCAGCGACTAAAGAAAACAAAAAGAGACGCGGAGGGCCTGGATCGCAAATGACCGGCGGTGCAGCAGCCATCGACACTGGAGCTGGGTCCAGTGGGTTGAATAATAGGAACAGTGGTGCGCGAGGAAATGCGAATAAGGTGAGTACCTGTTTGTTGTGTTACTAAAAAAGCCCCATCCTCTCTTTACTTGTACTGTCGGCCAACATGAAAAATTATTCCGCAATACGAAAATTCAGAGCAGATGATGCCTTCATCTTCCAAGATCCTGCAGCCGTCTTTGCATCTTCGAATTGCATCCATCGACGGCCTTCGCACCTCTCCATCTAATTCCTTCATTGTTATCCTCGCAACCCCCAAGCGACGCCCTTGATCTGACTCATTGTTTGGGGATGCTTTTTTGCCCCCAAAAAACGAGAGACCACTCCGCAACTGACCACCCTTGTGTACAGCGCGCAAAATTTGATCAAGCCAAACCTACCGCTCCCGAAATACCTCCAGTATCACCAACGCTTGTCCCGAGCCTCCCAACAGCCATGCCTCCTTCCAAGGACCTTAGCGATACCATAGACCAGATCGGCTTTTTTGACCGTGTCAGGAAATTCATTGGCGACAAGAAGACGTATAACGAATTCCTCAAGCTCTGCAACCTTTTTACGCAAGACCTTATTGACAAGAATAATCTTGTGCACAAAGTTCACGGGTTCATTGGCGGCAACGCCGATTTGATGAATTACTTCAAGAACTTCATTCGGTACGACGGACGCGACGAGATCATCGAGAATAGACCCAAGATTCCGGGCGACAAGGTTGTTCTGAGCAACTGCCGCGGTCTAGGTCCCAGCTATCGAATGCTTCCCAAGCGAGAACGCTTGAGGGTCTGCAGTGGACGAGACGAGCTGTGTCAGCAAGTACTAAACGATGAGTGGGCCTCTCATCCTACTTGGGCTTCTGAAGATTCAGGTTTCATCGCGCATCGCAAGAATGTATTCGAGGAAGCTTTACACCGCATCGAGGAGGAGCGTCATGACTACGACATCAACATCGAAGCCTGTTCGAGGACAATTCAGCTATTGGAACCAATAGCACAGCAGCTGAGTATGATGGCTCCTGATGAGAGGTCCACGTTTGTCTTACCCCGTGGTATTGGTGGACAAAGCGAGACCATATACCAGCGTGTTATCAAGAAGATTTACGATAGAGAGCGTGGATGCAAAGTCATCGACGACATGTTCCGGAGACCAGACGCTGTTGTTCCGGTACTTCTTGGAAGACTCAAGATGAAATGCGAAGAATGGAAGGCAAGCCAGCGGGAGTGGGAGAAGGTCTGGCGAGAGCAGACAAACAAGATATTCTGGAGGAGCTTGGATCACCAGGGCATCATTGGGAAAGCTGCGGACAAACGTCAATTCCAGGCCAAAAACCTTCAAGCCGAGATTCACGTCAAATGGGAGGAGCAGCGACGCCAACGCATTGCTCCTTGGAACTCGGTGCCGAGCTTCCAATATAGATTCTCCTTTGAAGACCTCGATGTCGTCCATGATGCCAGTCACCTCATTCTAACCCAGCTTCAATACGGTCCTATCGGCAATGAAACGGATAAGTCAAGGCTTGAAACATTTATCAAAACCTTTATTCCAACATTCTTCGGCATCGACCGCGATTCTTTCCAGGCCAGGATGAGTGACATATACGACACGACACCGTCAAACGAAGAGGTTGATGATGAGACTGGTACGATTGAAGACTCGGGGATTGCACGAGGTCGAAAAGCAACCAGTGGAAGAAAGTCAAATCTCCTACGCGGCGTCCTCGAGCGTGGCCGACCTGGTCAAAACCAAGACAGTGTTTTAGAGAGCAAAGAAACTACACCTGATGTGTCCAACGACGAGGAGACTCCAGCATCGACAGGCACCCCGACAGACAGACCTGCTCGCGTAGACGAAACCGAATATCGCTGGTTGAATGTCCCCTCCACTGGCGATAAATCGAAAGACTACAATGTGCCTTACAAACGTGATGACTTCAATCTCTACGCAAGTCTCAACATATATTGCTTCATGAGAATGTTCGACACTCTGTATCAAAGGCTATGTAACATCAAGCTCAATGAGAAGCAAGTGCAGGATGACGTTCAGCGGTCAACGATGGCCAAAGCTGCCACCGATCTGCGCATGGTGGAAAAGGCACCCAGCGACTATTTTTCCGATGTCAGTCCTTCGGCAAACTATTACGCCCAGACGGTCAGCATGTTCGAGGAAGTAATGAAGTCAGAGCTGGATCTCTCTCAACTGGAAGAGGTGCTGCGCCGCTTCTACATAGGGAGCGGTTGGCAGCTGTACCACTTCGATAGACTGCTTTCGGCACTTGTAAGATTTGCACTTCAAATCCTCGTCAGCGACAACAAAGACAAGAGCCTTGACATTATCAACCTCTTCTACAAAGATCGCAAGGAGGACGAGACGACTCACAACACGGAATTGACCTACCGAAAGCGAGTTCAGGGGCTTGTAAGAGAGGGCGATATGTTTCGTATCCGCTACGTAGGTTTTTACTCCTTCGAATTCAGGAATCCTGCTAATGTTAGTTCAGAATCGTATATCTAGGCAGGTACTCGTCTCTCTCTTCAAAAGAGAGGAGAAGACGTACCAGGCCGACGAACTCGCCGTCCATCAACGCTGGTCCTACTACATTTCCACCTTCTCCATGCGCGATCAGACCGAAGGGGTCAAGTTGTCGGATATACAGCTTCCGTTTTTGAAACGCAATCTGCCCCCTATGCTGGCAGACGAAGAAGAGTACAACAATACGTATGGCATCCCACAGTGGAACCAGGATGGCTTGGTCATTATGATCCAGCCACCAGCGCATCCCCCAAACTCTCCTCGTGCTTACAAGTTACTGTACGAAGAGTACACATCCGACTGGTGGGTGCACAACAGCTCCGTTAGAAAGCGGGGACTAGGAGCGTACGCAGAGGTGAGGAAGGAAAGAAAAGAGAAATTCAACGCGATATTCGGGGAGAAGGGAACGCTCATCACGGAAAATTCGGGCACCGAGCTCGACAAAGAGACGGAAGAGTTCAACCGCTGGATCCGCGATGGACCTCCTGCTCAGCCGCGACCTGAAGGTGGCGTGGATGGGGCTCATGATGGTGATGAGGTTATGGGTGGTACTTGAACGAACATACTGGCATCGAACGAGGTGTTGCGGCGTTTAGAGGAGCATTCGTGCTTGGGAAAACAACGCTGAGCCCACGCGGCAGAAGCAGGGATCGCATTGGCGAGTATCGATTCATTTCACAAGCATCGGCAATCATTTTTTTCAATACCTTTCGAAAGTTCCTTCCCATACGATGTCTACACAGATGTCTATTCAACCCGTGTAATCACAAAGTCCTATTTAGAAGAAGAAGAAGAAGAATCCATTCCGCTTTGCTAATCGCACAGCCCGTCTTGTCCTGCCAGGTATATTTCCCATGCAGTAGCACTACTACGTTAAGTTTACACTTCCCTGCTTGAAAAGATCTTGGGGGGGCACGCAAACATGAGCCCGGCGACATGTGAAACATCCATCTCCCTGCCTCCTACGCACCGCTTATCTTTTTCTTTTCCCTTACTCGACCTTACTTGAGCTGCGCGTGAGAGAGAGGGGGGGCCAGCGAGCGAGCGAGCGAGCGGGGGTTGTGGTTGCGGTCGAGATGAGGTGATGTGTTCGTTGGTCTTAGGTTGAGGTTAGAGAGGGAGGGTGAGAGTGAGAGTGAGGGTGAGAGTGAGAGTAGAGGGAGAGGGAGAGGGAGAGGGAGAGGGTGAGGGTGAGGGTGAGGGTGAGGGAGAGGGAGAGGGAGAGTGATGTAGTATACCTTGTGCAATGGGATGGAGGGGTGGGGTTGTTGGATGCGGCGTTGGAGTGAAGGGAATGTACTTGGTGGGGGAGGTCCAGAGAAGGATGGGGGTTGGTTTGTGGGGTGGCTGATGGGGAAAGGAGGCCGAGGAGGTGAGTGAGAAGTGAGAGCGTTTATGGAAAAAATGTGGCTTCTCATTGGCATTAGTATGAACGCGCTAGCTATAGCCTCTTATTCTATCGATAATATCAACACGGGACTTCATCTTCGTCATGACTTTTATCATTGCTCCTACAGTCTTCATTTTCCGACATCTACCAGTCGTCATCCTCCTCCTTTCGCCCTTGCATACTCATCTGCCTCGCCCTCAACGCCTCTGCCAAACCCCCTGCCAAACTCGGCGCCCTTCCACTATCTGGCCTCTCTGGAGTGGTCCCCCCACTCCCGCCATTAACTGTGCTCATGCTTACGGCACTATCTCGGGGCGCAGGCGGTGGTGCTGGTTTCTTGCCGCCTCCAGGTCGTTTCGGTGGCGCAGGAGGCGTTGGTTTCGCTCTTGCCGCAGGAGCGCGGGAGGCGCTGCCATTCATGCCGTTTACGGATGCAGAGGGAGGCGGTGCAGGAACAGCGCGGGCGACAGGTTGGGGTGGAGCTGGCGGAGGAATGGGTCTGGGGTTATCTTCTGCTAGGTAGGCAGAGGGGACCCAGCCTTGAGAGGAGCCGTCGAGCTTTTTGGCGAGCCACCAGCCTGAGTAGATGATTAGTGAGTGTAGGGGACAGACTTAGTGAGTGGTAGGAACAAACCATTGTCCGCTTTCTGAAGAATTTCTATGACCTCGTCCTTCGTAATATGGTGGAGTTCGTTCTGGCTTTGACCCGCAAATTCGTAGAGAGCTTTGTAGGTGTCTTTCTTGACAGCCGGAGGAGCAGCAGGTGGCGGTGGCGGTGGAGCTCGACCACTTGAGTCGCTTCTACCATGGTTGAGACCGTTAACTGCAGCCGATGGTTGTGGAACAGCTCTTGGTTGAGAGGCAGCAGGTTCAGGTACCGATCGTACAGATGGTGTCTGAACGGGTGTAATTCTGGACTGTGATGGCTGTGATGGCATGGGCTGAGGCACGGGTCGTGCTGCTGCAGGCCGAGATGCCAGCTTCGAAGGCCCACCTCCAGGACCACCTGGCCGCAATAGCTTCCCCTGAGTGATGGGCTTCCCAGCCTTCGGCTTTCCTTTTGGAGTTCGCCTTGAAACCGAGTTTGGAGGTTCGCCCTGGCCGGTGTGAATAGTACCACTCTTGTAAAGGTCGTCTCTTGGTACTGTTGGGTCTTTTACAACCTTGACTATTGACGGCTTCCCGGGCTTCTTGTTATATTCAATCGACTCGGCAATCTTGAGGTTCAGGCCTCCAGGCATGATTCTTTTCAGATGTGTGAAAAATTCGGTCTTGAACACACAATTGATCAAAGGGTCTGGCTCTTGCGGTGAGCTGACACCTAGCGAGAACCAATCATCCTTTAGCGTCGAGGTGCTGACGAACTTGATAGCACCCAGAGGTATCGTCCGCTCGGAAGAGATTGTCAATTGCCGGTTTAGCATCTGGGATATAACAATGTAGACAGCTTTGCTAGTCTTTTATTCATCAGCTCAGGTCTCCTCAGAGGGTAAATGATCAAACTTACGAGAACCAGGTTTCTAGGACTCGGCTTACTTGATCTCCCGAACTTGGTGACAAGCAACTCGCATCGACACGAAAAGAGGACGTTTTCGTGGCCTGTAAAGCAAGTCAGTCCTTATCATATGTAAGTATCGGAGAACATGCTGACCACTAATATTGATGGACTTTCGAATTAATTCACCAAAGCCACCAGTATTAGCAACTCCGAGATAATCACCAAGGTATCTTCGGGAGCCGATCAGACTGAATCGACGCCTTTCCTTTCGCCCCTGGAGAACATGGTTGGTGCCGTTATCTCTCAATTGCTGGTATTCACCACCGCCGTTGATCCTTCGCCAGAATCTTTGAATGCGAATGGCACACTCGATGCGGTACCGCAGATAGTTTCTCCATGCTCTCTGGATGCGTATTGCCATATTGTGCCAATATCGATCTCGCATGTGCTCAAGCGCGAAAAGTGTTTCGGGAGTCTTGATGAAAGCTTTAGTAACACCCATTTGATACTCTTCGGGTGGTATGCTCGTGTCCTTCAAAATCTGCTTTGTTCCCGAAAGAGCATCGCCTGTCCACGTGTAGTCACCGGCGTATGAGGTCTTAGGCGAGAGAAGGTAGAATCGCTCAACAAATTTGTCGAATGTCTGCCGATAAGCAAAGCCAGCCCTTCGTATACGGACATTCTCTTGCAGACCAAGGTACTTGATCTGATGCATGACATTGCCAGTGTTGTATTCACTAGGGGATTTGTTGTCGTTGGGTTTAATTGTCCGGATATAAGATGGAGAGGCCTTCATCAGTGTTGCGACGAGGTCATTCGCGGAGGCCTTGATCTTGTCACCCGCAGTTGGGGGGCGGCGCTTGTCATCTTGATTGACTTGGTGAGGAAACAGTGAGTGCACAAAGTTGTTGCTGCTCTCGCCAACAAGGTTGAGCAAATCCTTCAATAGATGGTCTTTGTTCTTGTCTGTCATACCTTCGATAGCGTAGTTGACATCACCAGCATAGTGCTTGATGACGAACTGCCCTTGCCTGGGCTGGAAGTGAGGATTTGAAGATAAAGCGTTTAACCTCTGCACAAAGGTCTGGTCTGCTGCTCCGGAGTCGGCATGAGCGGTTGCGCAGGCATCATTCAGGGCTGCAAACACGCCAGGCGGTCGTTTCTCCTCTATGAGCTCGCACACGATCTTGTTATCGAAGTAATTGATGGGTGTCCATTGGATTTTCTCCCTTGCATACTCCTCTTGCTCGGTCTTGAGGGTAAGTTGAATGAAGATTTGCTGAAGCTTTTCGTTGACGTAGTTGATGCAAAGCTGCTCAAAGCTGTTCTTTTCGAAGATCTCGAAACCATAGATATCCAGAATGCCTACAGAATTTGCGACAGATCCACGTGCCTTGAGCGACGCGTTGACTCTGTCAACGATCCAATCAAAGAGGTTGAAGTAGATGGCTTTCGCCAGAGCATCTCGTACGGCTGTCGCTTGTGTTGGGTTCAGGGGCACCTCATATACAGATCCCCGGCGACCACCACGACTAGTCTCCACAACTCGTAGGGTCAAAGCCTTATTGACATGCGCAGAGTCAACTTCTAGCAGGTATGCTACGAAGTCTACCACCGACTGGTCGGTGATTATTGCATTTCCATTATCGTCCTCCTGAAATGTGACATTCCCAATCCACAGGATGGTAGCCAACATCCGAAAAATATTATCTTGCTCGCCTTGCGATAAGCCAATGACCTTCATAGCATTCAGGGTGTCCTTGAAATCTGCGCCATCATCTATTCCCTGTAAGTCAAAACATTTCGACCGGCTGGTGTAGGAGTATGACTGCGGCTGTTGAACCCCGAAGATCTCTGTGCATCGTGTCAGCCACGTATGGTTACCTTCGAACTCTGTACCCTACCCCTATGGTTCGAAGACGCAGCCTTCGTGAATTGGTAGAAAATATGAAAATTCCGCTCATTCGTGATCTGTCCCACAACTCTTGACTTCTCCAGCAAATAGTTCGTAATGTTGGCCCCAACCGGTTCTCCCTGCGCATTGAATTGTAACTCCAAATACTTCCCAAATCGTGATGAATTATTATTCCTTAAAGTCTTCGCATTCCCAAAAGATTCGAGTAGCGGATTCGTAGCCAGGACCATGTCTTTAGTCTGTTGTATAGACGAATCGGTGCCTCCAGACACATTGGCGATGTACTGCATTATCCGTTTCGCCGCCTCTGTCTTTCCTGCTCCCGACTCCCCAGAGATGATGACACACTGATTGTCTTTGTAGGCATTCATGTTATAGTAGGCTGATTCGGCGACTGCGAAGACGTGGGGAGGGACTTCGAGTCTGTTCTTGCCTCTGTAGGAATCGAGCACCGAGTCTGTGTAGATGCCCACTATCCATTGTTGGCTTCACCTATCTCTTCTTGGAATTGCAGTGGAACTCACGGTCTCGGAAGGGATTGACAGATACCAGCACATGGCCAATGTATGTCTGCGATTCAAATCAGCACCCACATATCCAATGGTGTGCCCGCCCAGCATACGTAGATTTCCGCATTCTCGAAGCGTTTCTTCAGATTGTCATTTATAGCCTCGTTCGATATCTTGCTGATGAGTGTAAGATCTGAGACTCCGACCTCTTTCTTCTTGGTGCTCTCAAAGGCGGCCTTTCGAACTTGGGGCTTTCCCCCTCCGCTGCTGGCCGCCTGCGCATTGCTAGTGTCTTTCTTGCGGCCGGCGCGCTTTGTTACTGCCTGTCAAAGCTCCAATCAGTCTTGGTCCTAGGCATTGGCACCTCAGAGAGCAATCCTCATACCATGGTGGTTTTCTTTGGGCTTTACGGTTCAGTTGAGTTGGCGCGTGCTTGAGAGGACGGGCATAGAAGCTTAGAAGAAGTATGCAATGAGCACTGGCATTCATACAAGAAGGGGTGCAGGCGCTGACAATAACTGCTTTTCTTCCAGGTCTGAATGTAGATCCACCTTATGTCTTTGAATGGACTTCCCTTAGCGGGCGAGAACCGGACTCGCTTGCAGCGGCTCAAAAATTCATAACCTCGCAGCCTCGTAATCAACTCCGCCACATCATTGGCAGTGGCGACGAGGCTGACACTTTGTGGTAATCAATCAGAATCTCAAAATTCTGTAATCTCGTTTCCTCATTATTGTTATTCATTTACACTGGTCGAGAAAGCTGATGGAGAGTTGTAATATTATAGTCACGACCGCTCAGCCCGCTGATTTTGGATACTGTCAGCACGAAAACGAAAGATGTCTATTCTCTTTCGATTTCTTCTTTTCAACTCATGAATAGGTAGAACCTTTAGACTTACATATCATATATCCAAGTAGGTGAACATGTTGAGAAGAAGTCAGCCTCCCGGACTATGATTTTCTCTCCCAATTCGCCTACTAATCGACTCTTGCGCTCTGCGTGATAGAGAGACCAAGAGAAAAAAGAGACTAGGGGAGATGCATGGGTCATTTCACTGAGATGCGTGGATAAGTAGTTAAACATTAATATCTATGAACAGTTTGTACAAAAATAGCAGTCTTGAGACCTAACAGCGCCATAGCTCCCTTTCAGACGCGCCGGAATGCCCCAATAATTAGATGCTCCATTCTCCTTTACTTCTCCGCGTCGGCAGTCGTCTTTGCACCCTGGAATCCCTGCTCCGTCTCTAGTGGACGATCCAGCTCGAGCCCTTTTATAAGGAAACTTGACAGGAGGGCCACACCCGCCAAAGCACACATCACAATCCACACAGATTTCAAAGAATCAGCGTAGCTCTGAATTAGTTGCATTCTTGCAGGCCCATGCTGCATCGTCTTTATAATTTGCACTAAGCCCGAGGCATCGCTTGAGTAGGCATTTGCCATGGGAGCGAGAAGCGGGTACGTCAAGAGCTTCTTCTTGAGCTGGTTCTGGAAGATCACACCACCAATAGCTACGCCTATTGCTTGGCCGAAGGCGCGGAAGAACGAAAACAAGGCGACAGCAAACGCGAGATCCTTATTTATGGTGGCTGCCTGGATCGAGAAGGCCATAGACGGGAAAAGAATGCCCATTCCCAACCCGCTAACGAGGTTGAGGAATACCCACTGGACTGTCGTCGTGTTCACATCAAGCAGGTAGAGGATACCAGTTCCAAGGGTGGTCAATACCCAGCCGGACCAAATAGCCCATCGGTAGCGGCCCGTTTTGGTGATCGCAAATCCTGTGACCATGGCCGCAGGAGCCACAGTAAATGTGGCTGGGAAAAGGCTTATACCCGCAATGATAGGGGTTTCGCCTTTGACGGCTTCGTAGTAGAGAGGCAAATAATAAAGATTGCACCAAAGGATCATGCCATGTAGCGTCGTTTCAAAGTAGCTTGCAGCTGCTGTTCTGTTCTTGAAGACGTCAAGCCTGATGAGCGGCTCCGTGGCAACGTATTCTTCGAAGACTACGAAGACTACAATACCAATAATTCCGATGATGAGTGGAGCCAGAACTCGCCAGGAGTCCCAGGGGTAGGACACACCGCCCCATGTAATTGGAATCAGGAAACTGGTAGTGGACCCGATGAAAAGGACTGACCCTATCCAGTCCACCCTCCTGAGTTTGTCCGAGAGTGAGCTTACTCTGAAGGCCAGCACCAGGGTAAGAGGCACAAGGACAAGAGCAAGCCCGACGAACGGCAGGTTAATCCAGAAAATCCATCGCTAATCAACAGTCAATCCAAGGCAATGTAACAGTATCAGGCATCGTTACCTACCCAAGACGCAGCTTGCGCAAAAGCGCCACCAACGATAGGACCAGTAACAGAGCCTACGCTCCACATTCCGCTAATAATCCCGAACCACTGGCCCCGCTGCCTCAATGGCACCAAATCGGTGACCAGGATCTCGGTAAGGGCTATGAGGCCGCCACCTCCGACGCCCTGAAGGGATCTGCCGACAAGCAGTGGGCCGAACCCGTGCGCGGTCGCAGCAACAATGGCGCCAACGAGGAAAAAGACAAGAGCCGCGATGACGAGGGGCTTTCGACCGAAGACGTGAGAGAGTTCGGCGAAACTCGGCTGAAAGACTGTGGAGCAGAGCAGGAAAGACGTGCCAGCCCAGA
This sequence comes from Xanthoparmelia taractica, assembly GCA_033085395.1. Lineage (NCBI taxonomy): Eukaryota > Fungi > Ascomycota > Lecanoromycetes > Lecanorales > Parmeliaceae > Xanthoparmelia > Xanthoparmelia taractica. Next base: position 24,992 of record JANQBS010000230.1, read on the forward strand.
AAGCCTCGATCGCGGTGCCATTCAGAGCGCGTGCCATGATCTGAGTATATAACCTTAGTCGCCGATCACCACAAGTAGCTGGGCTGCAGGGATAAAGAACATACGGGCAGAGCAACGGATAAGCTGGTCCCATCGAGAGCCACCATAAGTGTGATCACTGCCAACGTGCCAAAGGCGAGATATAACCTCGTTGTGGGCTTGAAATCTGCTTCGGGAACTGGTGGGATGTCCCTAGATTGAACTTGTTGCAGGGAATATGCCGATTTGACTTGATATAAGGAGGGCACTGCGGTCTGGTCTTGGTCATTCTCACGTTCCTCGGTATCTTGGTTGGACACAGTTATGGATGAAGGGGAAGAGAGGTCCCCTTGATCCTTTTCTGATACTAAAGCCATAGCGAAGATTTTATATTTCGCAGGGGATTGGTCATTCAAAGTAAGCAAATACGTTTTGGATCCATTGATGGGAAGCGAAGCTCGCTGAGGAGGAGACGTGTTTTATATGACCTGACATTAGGCACCGAATGATCATGTATCTATCCGGCGAAAGCTTACGAGGTACTCCATGTGAGATTCACCCACCCTCGGGAGTCGCAATGATGTCTTGGCATCCAGTTGTAAACTCAACACCTTAGGGTCGGAGACGGCAGAATAGTCTAGCCGACAACAGGAGAAGTCACAAAATCCTTTTACCGATGGGCCCAAAGTTCGTCCGACCAAAAGCTCAGATATTACTAACTGTTCTCGTGGCCGGAAGGTGAAGAGCGGGTTCCAAATTAGAAGAATGGCCTCAGCGTTCACCGCTGATTATAAGCAAAGCTAGCACTGTCAGCAAACAGCATATGCGATGATGGTTAGTAATGCGCCAGCGTGCCAGAATTCATAAGCGACCTCTGGTTCCGGGTGTTTGGTCTTCGAGCGCTGGCCAGGTTAATATAGAATTGATCTGACTGTTATCACTTCCGTTTCACCGCTCGCTCCCAAACATGACTCTTTTCTTCCAATCCCACATCTTCGCCGACGTGTCCCTCCCTCCAGCAGCCCCAGCAGTATAGGTCACCATCGCATCCAAAGCATCTGACAGTCGCGTTCGCGCAGCAGATGATGCACCAAGAGTCAATGTCTTTGTCAGCAAATCCGGGAGATTGAATTGTAGAGTTGCGAGTGGAGGGTGCTGTAGTGGGCGCGGAGGGAAGGGCGGAGGACAGCAGTGGTATATCAGGAATAGACGGGAATACCAGTGACGCAAAAGAGTCTGGCGGCGGTGGAGCTTGGGGCACGGGCACCCTGTCGGATTGGGATGAGACAACAGTCGATACAGGCTTCTGCTGCCGTTCCAAATTTACTTCGTCCAGGATTTGCTGAAGAGAAGCCTCTGCCTCTGTTTCAACTTCTTCATCTTGCTCAGGCTCGATAGCTCGTGCAGATTCTCTTGGGCTTCTGCTGAGGCTAGTGGCAGAGCTCATACGCTTATGTTTCGTGATCGAGGAATCTCCATTGGGAAGCGTGCACTTTGCCTCTGCGATGAGTGCTTTTCCCTCTTCAAGATCTGTAGAGCTAATCCTGCCTTGGCCTTCAGGATCGAGTTGAGCTAGGAGTTCCTCGATCGTAGGTGAAGGTGGAGGACTATTATCGTCGTCAATAGAGTCGGCCAGTGAAGCTTGCTTGTGATCAGCAGATTTCCGGCCATGTAGCCTTTCGAAGCGTGCGATGAGATCCTCCGGAGTATCGTCGAGCTCGCTGGCACCTGCTGGCCCGGACAGACTTTTCGAGGCGTCGAATGATATACTCGACTGCTTGAGGTTATTCAGCCGTGCCAATAGTGCGTCGTCGTGACTCGATGGCTCATCGTCCATGTCTGCTCCATGCTCAAATCAACATCATGTTGGGATGCTAATAGGGGCGTTTCCCTTTACCGTGGGGGCTGAACTCGGAACTCCAGGAGCACTCGGGGGCTGCTTTAAGCGAGCTCGTATTCTACGGTGACCGTAGCCCGCCGGATAAGCACAAGTCCACCGTGTCACCAAGATTTACCCTCAAGCTATATCTAAAGAAATATACATGAGACGGTGTGTTTGAAGAATAGAGACTGGAATGCCATGTCCCTCGAATGGTAAGAAAATTTCGAGGATCATTATAATCCATTTTTCCTTTGCGATTGTACATATCCACCTTCAGCCGTCTTTCCTCATGCTGAGTGTAGTCATTTTGATAAAGGAGGCCGGTAGCTCAATCAAGGTGACCAAAGATGCCTCTAATCGGCAACTTGTCAACTTCTTAACGTCACGAAACTGCGCTTACAATCATGCTGAGTCTTACGCTTCCTTGATAGCTTACTGATACAGTAGAAAAAAGTTTTCGGAGATTTGTCGGGTTCTTTCCAATTCACGGTACCTGTCATGTCTTCCTCAACCTCGGTATTGGAAAAGATCCTCATGGAGTCCATTATGGGGGTTTCTTGCGAGAGGATCGACTTGAATATAACCAGCAATTCATTAAAATCGGAGAAAACCGCAGGCATCTCGAGGCAGGCCATACGTTATCCGAGTCTTTCTCAGCGTGCACGAGAACAAGGAAGCCACAGATGTATTTGGCTGTGCATTAAAAACGGTAGGAGACTCTACGGTTATGATTTACCTTGCGAAGCTGCTGAGCTGCGCTATTTGACCAACCTGACCAACCCCGCTTTGCTCTGTGGTCGCCAGGGGTTTGATGAGCTCTTGGACAGAAGTTGTTGCAAGGTTGAGCATGCATCAGATCTAGAGCAGCAGAGGAACCATATCCGGTACGGAGTAGATACCATCACGTTTAATATATTGTGCTCTGTGCTTGAAAAGGAGCCAGGGCGGACGGCTACTCAGTCTAAATGCTCCGAGTGAAAAGCCTATAAGTTAGTAAATAGCTCTGAGAAATCCTGTAGGTCAACATCTCTTTCGGAGAGCACGTAATAAAGAAGAGGCCGCAAGTCTTTCTATTCTACCTATACCTGAGTTCTAATTTTCGTACTTAAGATTCCTACCTTAAGAAAGTCAAGTCATTGACTTGCAGCCCCACCGCATACCGGAGACGAATCATAAGACATGTAGAAATAGGACGAACCATCCTTCCATGCAATGACTCAGTCATTCGTAGACCATCCACGGACCAATAGACCATATATAGACCATCTGATACTGGACTTGGAGAATGAGATTTGAATAACGGGTCATGTGCAAATGCACCAACAGCCTGCCGGAGATTGGTTAGCCAATCACCTTTCATGAATTTGTAGAAAGGGACCAGCGCAAGCCGAGGCTCGGAATTACTCCGCCACGAACCCAAAGTCCATTGTCAATATCAAAGACCCCACAATCCTCCCTCTTCCAAAAGAATTTCACCTTCCTCTACTCCTCACACTCAGAAATCTCTTGTTCACTTCTACAAACCATAACGCTCCTAATGGTGCCCAGGATAATCGTAGTGGGAGGCGGCTGTGAGTAGCATTCCACCCAGCTCCGCCATTCCCGAGGACTGATTGAAACACAGTGTCTGGCTTGAGCGCTGCCCATACAATCTACCTCGCTGGTGGCAATGTATTGTTACTCGACAAGAACAGTAGGTCATTGGATCCTCCCTTGATGGTCTTTAATTGACTGACCCCTCACGTAGACTTCTTCGGCGGAAACTCTACAAAAGCTACCTCGGGCATCAATGCGGCCTTGACAAGAACACAAGTCGACGAGAAGATCCAAGACAGCGTCAAACAGTTTTACGATGACACAATCAAGTCGGCCAGAGACAAGGCACGCCCTGACTTGATCAAAGTCCTCACATACCAATCCGCTTCAGCCGTAGAATGGCTTCAGGATGTATTCAATCTCGACTTGACTCTTGTCTCACGATTAGGGTATGTGTGCTCCGTCTTTTCAGTAGGAGTAACATGCTGACGACTGCATAGTGGTCACTCCCAACCTCGAACACACAGAGGGCACGATGCCAAGTTCCCCGGCATGGCAATAACCTACGCTTTAATGCAGCGTTTGGAAGAATTGGTTGAGACTGACCCAGAACGCATTCAAATCATCAAGAAGGCTCGCGTTACGAGGATTAACAGAGAAGGAAACAAGATCACCGGTGTCACATATGAGTTCGGTGGCGAGGAAAGCTCCATTGATGGTGTGGTGGTTCTGGCTACTGGAGGTTACGCTGCCGATTTTGGCAACTCATCTTTGTTAAAGAAGCACAGGCCAGACACGTTCGACCTGGCCAGCACAAATGGTACTCACGCTACTGGTGATGGTTTGAAAATGTTGATGGAGATTGGTGGTAATGGAATTGACCTTGATAAGGTCCAAGTGCATCCAACAGGCCTGGTAGATCCTAAAGACCCAGGCTCAAAGTGGAAGTTTTTAGCCGCTGAAGGTATGTCTGCCTACATTGAAGTTACACTGAGCTCTTCGCTAACAGATATACAGCTCTACGTGGTGAGGGGGGTCTCCTGCTTAACGGTGAAGGTCAACGATTTGCAGACGAGCTGGGTCACCGTGACTATGTGTCCGGCGAGATGTGGAAGCAGAAGGAAGCTAAGAAGTGGCCCATCCGTCTTGTACTAAATTCCAAAGCATCCAACGTGCTCGACTTCCATACTCGTCATTATTCAGGCCGTGGCCTTATGAAGAAGATGAGCGGCAAGGAATTAGCCAAAGACATTGGATGCTCAGAAAGCACTCTTCAAAAGACATTCTCCGACTACAACGAGATTGCAGATGGCAAGCAAAAAGACCCTTTCGGCAAGAAATTCTTCCATAACCTCCCTTTCAATATCGACGACACCTTCCACGTCGCTGTTATGGAGCCAGTCCTACATTTCACAATGGGCGGTATCGAAATAAACGATAAAGCCGAGGTTCTGAATTCTGAGGGCAAGCCATTCGAGAGCCTCTATGCTTGCGGTGAACTCGCGGGTGGTGTTCACGGCGCCAACCGTCTTGGTGGCTCTTCCCTTCTTGGTTGTGTCGTTTACGGCCGCGTCGCCGGCAGCAGCGCCAGCCAGTACCTCTTCCAGAAAGTCATCACAGGCGGCATCTCCACCGCTTCTCAGCGTCTTGGGCAGATTTCTCTGCATATCGACCCTTCGACTCCGGGGAAGATCTCCGTGGAGTGGGCAGATGGCTCTAATGCACATTCTTCCGACGCAAGCTACTCGCCGGCTGCTGGAGGCAAGAAGCAAGAGCAGCAATCGCAGCGCTCTGCTGGTCCGGTAATGAAGGGTGACAAGGCTGACAGCAAGGATTCGGGCAAAGTAAGCAGGCCGACCGATCCTGTTGAGTTCAAGGTGCCCGAAAAGGAATACAGCATGGAGGAAGTGGCGAAGCACAACCAGAAGGATGACTTATGGATTGCGGTCAAGGGTATTGTACTCGATGTGACGAATTGGTTGGATGAACATCCAGGAGGGCCACAGGCGCTGTTTAGCCACATGGGTAAAGATGCTACTGAAGGTTCGCCCCAACTCTCACCTTCGACGCGGTATGTGAGCTAACAAATTTCATAGAGTTCGAGATGCTGCATGATGACGAGGTCATCCCTAAGTATGCCGCCAGTATCGTCATCGGGCGGGTGCAGGGCCAGGAACCAAGGCTCGAGATATAAGAAACGAGGTGGACGAGGTTGCTATCGATTGGGCTTGGCCGCGTTGGATTGATGTGCGTTTTTTAAACTGATAAGGGGGTTCCATTGAGCACTTGACCCTGAACAAATTCTCCTTCTTGTCTATATTCCTCCAAGCAAGTAAATACTGAGATCAGGTCAACAAAGCCCCCTTGCCCAAGTGATCAAGAACAGCAAGTATATACTGAGATCAGGTCAACAAAGCCCCCTTGCCCAAGTGATCATGGACATAAACTCAGAGCTAACAACAGTAGCAAATCATCGCTTCCTTCCCCCGCCTCCATATCCACCTTGCTCTACCCATCCTCATCCTAATCCTCCCCCCTCCCCCTCCTCAACCCGTATTTCTCACCTCACATACCCCCATCCCCTTCTCAGAAAAAAGCAACCCACACCTTACTCAACAATCCACTCCCCTTCCCAAAATTCCGCGACCCCCTTCCCCTCCTCCCCCCCCAACCACTCCCCCAACACCCTCCTCCCACCATCTGTCCCAGCCAGCTCGGCCACCTCTTTTATGGACTGACACAGATCGCTCAGCACGTTCGTCACGTGCACGGATAGTGGGCGCAAGGGGGCCGCGGATGTTAGGTGTGGGAGGAGCGTGAGCGTTGGTACGGGTATGGGTATGGGTGGTGGTGAGATTGGTCGGATGGGGAGTGGTAGGGACAGGGAGAGTGAGGGCGGTGTGGTGTATGTTTTTAGTATGCGGAGGAGGTGGGTGGGCGTGGGGATCGGGAGGATAGGTGGGGGGGTGGGGAGGGCGTGGAGGCTGGGTTTTTTATGTGAGGAGTTTGTGGTTGACTTAGGGATTGGGTATTGAGGTTCGGGTTTGGGGGTTGGGGGGGGGGAAAGAGGCGCACCGTGTTTGCAGTTCCATGAATCCGTGCATCGCGCCGCGATCGTTGTCGTCGGTTTTGTCGGATGTGGAGAGGAGGAATAGGATGGTGGGGGTCGGGGTTGCTGTTAGAGTCGAAAAGCGACGTATTCTGTCTGTCGATTCTTGGGCGTGGAGGGAGGAGGCGGTTTGGATGAGGAAGGGTTGGGTTGTGGGAAGGTGGTGGTGTTGGGTGGGTTGGATGGGGAGGGCGAGGTCGTGGGTTTGGAGGTTGGTTTCTGGGTGTGGTTGTTAGTTCGTAGTTTGAGGGTCGGTATGGTGGGAGAGGTTGGGGAGGCGATGGTACCGCGGAGTTTGGGGTTGGTGGAGGATGTGAGGAGGGGAATGAGGGTGGAGAGGGATGGGCGGCGACGAAGGGTGGTGCAGAACATGGTTGGTTGAGTAGGTCAATGTGGTTGCACTTTGGATTAGAGAAGGCTGTTATTGAGTCTGGCAATGGAAAAATCGAGGGGAGCAATGAAAGTCTTCTGAAGGCTGGATGCTTGGAAAAGTGAGGATGTTTTTGTAAGGACTAAGCGAGTAGAGAAACGTTCTTTGGGTATCCACCACAACAACTCCTTATACGCTCAACGCAAATAGGTGCCTTCATCACCCGTAGGCCCGTGGTATACCAATTGAATACCGCCATCTCTGCTTGCAGTCTGCCCGCTCTTCGTGTAAATTCATGTTAATACCATGCCTATCATACACACTTACTATACAGTCGAGTCATCCAAGAATCATCTATTCTCATATCGGGGTATGTTCACGATTTGGAACCGTCCTGTTTTGGCGGACTATTTATTCCAGTCGCCGTATTGTTGGCCTTCACTTCCGCGTGCTGAGTGTTGTTTGTTAAGTCGTTCTTGGAAGCTGTTGGTAATATTCTGCTTAAGATACTTGCAGAATTGGAGTCGTTCGTCATTGCAGCATTCAGCTCAGAAGACCCACTTTGACGACTTGTCTCAGGAGCTTCGATTGAAGGCTTGGGCTTCGTTTCGTCCCCTTGATCACCTTTTCGGTATAATCCCTGAAACCATGACAGCCACCCCTTCGGCTTGCCCTCCTTCTCATCCTCCTCCTCTTGCTCGTAGATCTCCTTTGGCAATATTCTCCGAGTGCCACTTAGGCCTGTGCGGTTGGTTTTCAGGGTCTCCTTTTCTAAATCCACGAAGGCCTTCCTGAACAACCTGACTTGGTTTTCTAGTCTCTCAATTTGATCGGCAACGTCTTCTCGCTTCGAGGTCTCTTGCTTGCTTCGGCGGTATGTTTCGAAGAATACCAGACTGACTCCGACGAGGAAAAGGAAGGATTCAGAGACGAAGTTCGAGCCCAGCTAAGGTGATCCCGCGGCTCAGCATATGGATTCGGGGGCAAAAAACCTGGCACTCAGTGCAGATCAACGGGAGGACACCCACATCGATAGCTTTAGCTTCGGATAGAGGCCGAATTTTTGGCAACTTTCTTTGCTCTTTTGTCTTATCGAGATTATTCTTAGACCGGGCTTCAGCTGCTTCATCAGCTTTTGTCTGGGCTTCCGTCTTGACCGTAGGAGCTTCGGACTTGTGCTTCTTGGCCTGAGCTTCTGCAGCTTCCCGGACGGCTTGTTTCTCGAGTGCTGCACTATCTTGAAGGAGACCAAGCCGAAATCGCATATCCCACCGGTGTATGCCCTGTGCGAAGTTGACGCAGATTCGACGGAATCTCTCATGCTCTCGGGCTTGAGCCTTGATGCGGTTCTGGATGGCAGGGAATCAGCCCGTGGGGTGAACGACTATTAAGAAACAGTTACCCACCGCAATTGGCTTGGAGAGGGTCTTGACCAATAGAGAGCCGACTTTGATCACTATGCTAGACATTGCGGGCGATCTATGGGGATGCAGTCAAAAGCTTGGGACTATCATGACTGCGGGTCCCACAAATGGCTGGCATATGAGCTATTCAGTGCAGGGTTTCCATGATCTAACGTGACTTGGACCCATCATCCAAGTTCTAGGGCGCTCCAGTGTTCCAGATATTTTTTCAGAGTTGGTAGGACAGGAAGCTTTTGGCTGGACTCCGAGTGCTTCGGCAAACGAATCAGGAAGGTTAGCCGCTCGGCTGTTGTCATGCGCTAAAATTCAATATTTACATTTTACTGTACACTCTTTCACTCGTTACAGAAGCTAGTGCACCTTGCGACATACCCTACTCTTGGTTATAGTAGGATCATGATCTTTTGTATTCGCCTTTAAATGTTTCTAAACCGCCATGATTAACCTGAAACTGTGACCACTGGCTGTTTACCCGGACTCGTCAGTCTACTTGCAGACTCATTGAGACTCGTGTACGGGTCTCTACCACTCAGCACATCTCAAAAACAACATGGAGGCTCTATCGCCAAGATCAACCAACATCCAAGCTAAGCCAAGACTTAGCAAGCAGAAGGAGAAAGAATTGGCCGATGAAGAAGAAAAAAGGGCGGAGGCAGCGAAGAAAGCATTGAAAGAGAAAGAGTATGCACCTGCACCTCCAGAATGGGTTCTTCAGCCTCCCATGGTGAAGGGTGGATTGGCGGAGAAATTTAGGACCGGAAGGTGTCTAGGGAAAGGAGGCTTTGCGATCTGTTATGAAGGCGAGTTACGCAACAAGGGTAGAGGGGCAGGCAAGACCATGTTTGCTCTTAAGATTGTCAAGACTTATATGAATCTGAAGAAGATGGAGGATAAGGTATGTCAAATCCACACGCTCGAGAGTAGAATATCGAGTTAATGCCTTTGTCAGTTCCGGACTGAGCTCCAAATCCATGCGAAGATGCGGCATCCAAACATTGTCGAGTTTCATCGCGCCTTCAATTTCAAGGACAGCACCTACGTGGTACTCGAACTATGCTCTAATGGATCGATAATGGACATGGTCAAAAAAAGAAGGTGCTTGACTCTGCCGGAGGTGCGACGGTTCACTGTTCAGCTGTGCGGAGCAATCAAATACATGCACGCCCGGAACGTCATACATCGGGACTTGAAGATGGGAAATCTATTCTTGGACCACGACATGAACCTCAAGATTGGAGACTTTGGCCTGGCAGCAGTGCTGGTAAGCAAGCACGAGTACCGAGGCTTACACGACCAAAAGTATAGGAGGACTACATTATGCGGAACACCCAATTACATTGCACCTGAAATCTTGGAGAAAGGGAAGGGTGGACACGATTATAAAGTCGACATATGGGCCATTGGAGTCATCTTGTAAGTGCGGGAGATGCGATTAGCTGTACCCCAGATCTGACAATTTTAGATTTGCCATGCTCGTTGGTCAGCCACCGTTTCAAGCAGCTTCCCAAAATGAGATCTATCGGAAGGCCAGAGGCGTGGAGTACGACTGGCCTGAGAAGAACAAACACTTCAATGACATACCTGAGGAGGCAAAAGACCTAGTCACTCGACTGTTGAAAGTAGATGCAGAAGAACGTCCTGATCCGGATGAGGTTGTCGGCCATCCATTTTTCTCTATGCACGGCGGCGATGCAATGCCCATGGTAATGGAGCATTACTTCTGCCGTGAATTTCCCCGTTACCTTGATAGAAAAGCCTCCCCTCGTGGAGACGTCATGCTAAAGGGTACCGAGCGCTTGAGTCTGAGGGTTCTCGCAAGACATTGTGGTGTGGGATTTTTGCCTGGCGACGCTGGGCCTCAAGCGGCGGTCGGTGAGGACGTCGATTTGACTTTGTATAAGGAATGCCGGGCAGAAGAGGACTCTGGAAACGCACCAGTTGTACCTTTGCCCAAAGACATGGTGTACATTTCCAAGTTCTCATCATCAAGTTGGCCAAATTTGGAAGCCAATCTCTCCAGCCAATCGACTTTGGTCAATTCAGAAATTGGGCAAGACGCAGAAACGACTCGGTCATCAACAGCAGTGTCTCGGTCATCCACCGATACGGCAGAAAACATCAATAACCGCTCCGTACCTGAGCGGCCACGGAGGGCTCCTGCTCAAAGCCACGCCGCTACTCTTCGTGCTGCTCATGCCAGCTCCAGGCCTCCTCAATTGAAGCAGATCTTAGAGCATGCCGGCCCCAGCGATGGCACCGTGCGCACTAAGGCCTCAGTCAATGCTTCTGTACGCGCACGACGAGGGCTCCTGAACGAGGTGCCAATTCGTCCCACCCTTAACGCGTCCAGCGCCGGCGGTCTCGAAGCAAAAACGCTAGCCCGGAACCCTAGAGTTACTCGAGCGAAGAACGTGCATGTACTGGATGAGGAAAAGGCAGACCCGCCATTAGCAACGAAAGCCCACAGACCGGCAACAAAAGATCATTGTGTTGATCAAGCATATTTGAATCCAGACATGAAACGACAAGACAAGGCTGCTGACTCAAGAGCTAGGATTGCAACAAACGTGCTGAAAGAGATGGCTGGTGTCGTGCCCCTCACCAGGACAATGTCTTCAGAGTTGACATCAGATCGTGCCAGGGAGCGGTCTGATAGCCCAAGGCCTGAAAACGCACTCATTGGGCCCGATGAGGTCTTAGAATGCTTGCCAGACTCTAAGCCGGACGCTGTTCTCTGTCAACTGCAAAGACTTCATAACGAGCTTGAGATAAGCTTAAAGAACTTGGCTGAGGGGAACGATCATTCCCACATTGAAGAGTTTGACGCTCAGAGTCAGAACTTCAAGCACCGGCCAGTAGTCGTAAAATGGGTCGACTACACCAACAAATTTGGCATCGGCTACATACTTGCTAATGGCACCGTTGGCTGCGTCTTCAAAGGCGATGAGACCAGTAACCCGACCTGTGTTGTTGTTGCAGGAGCAGAAGAACACTTGAAAAAGCGCAACGTAACAAACTACCGCGAGAAGCACCAAATGGTTCATGCAAGAGGTGCACCGATTGAGTTCATTGAAAACTGCGGCGTAGAGGGGCTCAAACGTGTCTTAGTTCCGGCGTCTCAATATCAGGTCCCGGTGAGCGATGCGGGCGTTGCAGATAAGCTTGCCCCTGGACGCGACATTCACGATTATGAGAAGCGAAGGAAACTTTGTCTTTGGGATAAATTCGGCAAATACATGACGCAGACGCTCGGAAAGAGCGAAGAGATAGACGCAAACTCGCTCGAAGAGGCGAACTCGAGCAGATCGAGACGCAACAATATCGCCGGCCCATTCGTGAAGTTCTACCAGCGTTTAGGCAATGTAGGCATATGGGGTTTCGGCGATGGATCCTTCCAGTTCAATTTCCCAGACCACACCAAACTCGTTGTCTCCGGTGATGGAAGATGGCTCGACTTCTACCACCTCCCAATCCCAGCGGCAAAGGCTCTCAAAACCGGACGAGTACTCGAAGCAGGAGCACTGGCCGCTCGAAGCGTCCTCTGCTACCCTACAAGCGTCATGCTGAGTGGCTCTTATCCCGGTCACGATTTCAAAGAACTAATCAGGGAGAATGAACTCGATGGTAAGACGGCATTCGTGCGGGATGTCGTGGGCCTTTGGGCTAAAGAGGGCGGTTTGGGCTGTATGGGGAGGAAGAAGGGTCTTAAATGGGAGGGTATGTTGGAGGAAGGCGGAAAGTTGGTGTGGGTTACGGTTGGTGCGAAGGGTGGGGATACGAGGTATGAGATGCCTGCTAAAGGGACTTGAGCCGCATCAACCCTAACCCCAGAGCATGTCTTGTCTTCCAGAGTGTCTATGATTGGATGTCCCGGTTTTTGAATGGTGCCCCCTTGAGCAACCTTACCAGAGTAGCATTACGACATTGGACATCATGCAGCGAGTATCAATGATCCGGCGCGGTGTTTGGGCGTTCAGGAAAATAGGATATGCGAGCGAGCTTTGTACAGCAGCATTGTTCATATCGTAGCGTTGAGTAAGCAAATGGGTATCTATTCGCCACTAAAGCTCGTAAAAGCCAGAAAGGCATGCTGTGCAGATGATTGCATGGACCAAAATCCATCAAGGGAGTAAATGCAACCCACATGCTAACGAAGAAAAAAAGCAAAACATTGTCCTTGTAGATCAAGCATACCTGGCCGCATGAGCTCGCAATACCTCCGACAAATCGACGTCTACAATCGCTCTTTCTTCTCTCTCTGCACCTTCTACCGCATACGCTTCCCTCACCAAATCCCTTATCTTCCCTTCCCATCTCTTTATTTCCCCCACGCCCACTTCTCCAAAGGCTGCAACTTGCTCTCCGCTCCTGACATAACGATCCCACGCCCTACTCTCCTCCATGTCCTCTTCCACATCGCCCACATTCACATCTTCAACCATCAGCGTCAGATCCCCCACGTAATTCTCTTCCGTCACACTCTCGAAAGGCAACATGGCCGTTTTCTGCCGTCGCGATTTTCCTCTTAGGGGTTCTGATGCTTGGTCTCCCTGCTGCTGCTGGTGGAGGCGCAGGAGGTAAGCCCGGGGGTCGGAGGGGTCGAGGGCTGGGGTCTCTTCTGCTGCTGAGGGGGGCGATGGCGTTGTGGGAGGGGGGATGTGGGGAGTATGTAGGGCGGCGATGGCTTTGGCTTGGCGGTTCTTGTGGGGAGACGAGGTAGTGTGTTGTGGATGGAGAGGGTTGGGTGCGTCTGTTTGGGCTTTGCTGGCGAATTTTGCGGCGGCGGCGGCGGCGGCTTGCTCCCGCAATACTTTTCTGTGGGCTTCGCTGGCCTTTTGCTTGCGGGCTTCGTAGTCGAGCGTTATTGCTAGGTCGGGATGCATGCGTGGAAGTGATCGCTCTGTAGAGGTTGGAACCACTGACTCGTCGTCTTCGATTTCGTCGTCGCGGAGGTTGAGTGTGGGTACTCCTGCTGTGCCTTGGTTGCCATTATTTGGGCGTGGTTTTCGAGGGCGCTTGTGTAAAGGATCTTCTTCAATGTCGAACCAGACGCGATTAGGGTCACGGACCGGGGGAATGAATGGTCTATCGATATTGTTTTGCTGCTGTTTCCGTGGTACAGGCTTCCGTCGTGGTCGTTGGGATGCGTCTGCGATCTCGCTGAGTGGTGTCCCACCTGGTGGTAGAGATCTGGCTGAGACGAAGTCACCGGAGTATGGCCGGTCTGGTGGAGCCTGGTGTTCTTGAGGGGCGGTAGGCAAATCTTCAAGCTCCTCATAGCCACCAACGGAATCCTGCAACCAGGTATCTAGTGCGCCAGGTTTTTGGCGCTCCTTGTTTGATGGCGCTGCCCTTAGAAATGCGTCGGCACCAGCATCGTCGGCCTTACGCTTTCCACGGGCTTTCTGAGGGAATGGGAATGGACTTGGCGTTGGGTAAGCTGCCTCAGGTGAAGAGCGAGCCGGGTGAACGCGAGGTAAGAGCTTATTCAGCAACGGTGGGTCTACTTGCTGTGGTAGATCGTCTGAAGATGGATCGGTGGAATGGCCTGCATCGCCAATTTGTCGTGCTGGAGTGTGAAGTTGCTTGTTACGACCAGAGGGGTGCATTGCTGCGTTAAGCTTAGCGAATGTCCATGGATTGGATACGTTCACATCCCGCAGATGTTCATCTCCATCCAGGTCAAGATCCACGGGTGATCTGGCGCGCGCTTGCAGATGAGTTTCGAGCTCTGCTTCCAATTCTTCGTCCTCTGCATACATTGAAGCTTTCCAGCAAGGCTTCCCTTCGACAGGAACAGCCTCGTCAGAGGGCTCAAGGCTAATTTTCTCTGTTGACGTAGTTGTGGAGGAATCGTAACTTGGTAAAGGGCCCAAAGGTGCTTTTACTTAGGTCTCGTCAGTGGCTAAATTTTCGATAATTGAATAGCTGATTGCTTCAGAAATCTCACCACGGTTCTCAACGGGAGGTACTGCAGGCGACGAACTAAGGGCAGAAATCTTCAGAGGGTTTGAACGTGGTTGAGCGAGATTAAATGATTGGGATGCTGATCGAGGCAGTGGAATAGTAGATCCTACCGCTGGAGAAACGCTCGCCAGAGCTGAGTCGACAGGCGCTTCCTTTCGAGCGAGCATAATTTCGATGCCGTGAGGCTTGAGCGCAGGTACATTCTTCGTTGATGGCTTGGAAGGAGTAGGCTGGACTTCGCCGTAGATGTTGCTGAATAATCTTTCGACTATTCCAAGAAGCAATTCGGAGTTGGCAAATAGAACGTCATCCTTGGCTGGCTCAACATTTGCATCGTAGCTCCCTGGCGGGCAAGCGATACTCAGACACAAGAATGGCTCCGATATCTTTGCGTTATTCTCGTTGGGGGCAGCAGAGCGTAAATGGGATTTGTATGAGGAGATGATCTGCTTCAAGGTCCCCCTTGTGCATGACACCGGTCTTGAATCTACAGATATATACTGGCCGACATTGCTCAAGACTGAGCCATCTATATAGCGATCTGGTTAGTACGTACTCTTTGATTCCTAATGATTGTGAGTATATACGCACCGCAATCCCGCTTGGCCGTTATAGCCTCGAGAGTGTACAGTCTGTCTCTACTGGCACTGGGCCCCATTTTCTCACTTATGGCCCCATCGATCTGGTCTCCGGTACTTGACCAGCTCGAGCATGTAAATTCGCACTGGCTCATGAGCTTTCTGCCGAATATGTCAGTGGCGGCATAGAAATTCGCTTTTAGTCGTGAAGCGCTGAGCGCTCCACTTTTTGGATACATCCAGTCCCCTTTCCTGTCTTTAGCTTTCAGAATCTTCAACGATAGGCGTAGGTACGGCCGTGCTAAGGCGTAAGCTTGTAGCAGTCGTTTGATTTTTGTGAGCATCTTTACCGCCGTTTTCTCAGCAGCCTGTCTGCGAACGGGTAGATTTTGGAGATACTTTTCGACCTTAACGGTTGTTCCTACCGGATGAGATGTACGGCTTTCACTGAGAGTCACTTAGCATGGGCCCCGAGCTCCCGCTTGCTATTGGCTTACCCTGAGATCTGGCCCTTGCGATCAATCTTGAGCTCCACAGCGGTACCTTCGCTTTCTATGCGGGTGGTAATGGTGAGGCTCCCACTCATCTCCGCTGCACTCGCCAATGCTTCGCCGCGAAATCCTAAGGAGCGCCCTCCGATATTCTCGAGATCGTGAAAATCTCTTATCTTGCTTGTGCAATATCTTGTGCATATTATAGCACGGTCGTCTGGAGCAATGCCATGACCATTGTCTTTAACTCGAATGTCGTCCAGAGTATTTGCTGATAGTTCAATAGATATCTTGGTAGCTTGGCCATCGATGGCGTTTTCTATGAGTTCCTTGACCACAGAAGCGGAATCAGAGAGCGCTTGTGAAGAACCAATGGCTCGAACAGTGTTTGGTGGGAGTGCTGTAATTGGCATTGTAACTTTCCTCATCCAAATGCAAAAGAATAGGAACTCTCCACCGCCAGAAACCTAATGTCCGACAGTGGCAGGACTTCCAGCAAAGTCTAATGTCTAACATTCCATGTAGGAATCTTGTGAATGAACCCTACCGACACTCAGGTCTCGAGATATCTGTATATGCATTTTGGGTGAAGGCCCGGGCACAAATACGGAAACTTTTGGACCATGACATCAATGGAATAAGCAGCGTATATCAATGTCCCTTGTGAGCAGAGAGGATAATAAAACAAGGATGTAAGTGATGAACATTGATAATAGCTCTGTGGCATGATACTTATTGACGAGGCACTGGAGGGTTTCCGGTACGTATTAGCGTGTGCAAAACATTCTTGAAGTTCTTGGCATCAGGACATGGTCCAATTGCCCCCTCCATCCTCATAGTAGGCTTTTTACAAGGATAGAGATTGGATGGAATGCATGTAAATGTAAATTGATCTCTTCTAATGCCGTCCAAATCATGAGAACGTACTGCAAACCTATTCATACGATTTCGAGTGGGAAGTGTTCCATTGGTATTCAATGCCAAGCATTCTAAATGTTATGCAGATGCTAACAGACTGTTACTTGTAGACGCGGACAACGCCATCTCCTTTCTTCCCTCGTTCCCTTCCTTTCCCATTATTGTCCTTTTTCCTGGCACCATCGGGTATTATCATGCCTCAGAATGCTTTAGGACTTATAGCTCTGCCCAGCGTGTTCGCCTTGATTTCATTTCTCGCTTACGGACCACAGCTTCTTTTTCGCCATATCGAACCGTATATTTTGGAACAGACACAGGCACTCGTCTTCAATGCGCTCGTCTGTTGTGTATGGATCACTTACGCCCGAACATGCTTCACTGACCCTGGATGGGTACCGTCTGCCTGGGCCATGCGTCACCCGGCTTCTGAGCAATCACTTCCGTCTAAAAGAACGCCAGGATGGTGTAGGAAATGTGAAGTGTTCAAGCCGCCTCGGGCACATCATTGCAAGACTTGTCAAAGGTGACGAACGCTCCCATCTGCTGCAAATGATGCCGAACCCTGATGGAAGTCTGCAGATGTATACCAAAGATGGATCACCATTGCCCGTGGACCATCAACTGTGTCTCTCATCGTACCTTTCCTCATTTCCTCCGCTTTCTGTTCTATGCGACAGTATCAATGATATACCTTGAGTACTTCCTTTTCCTCCGAGTAGCTGTCGTCTGGGCTGGACGCAACCTTCCAAGCGTATGTCGCCAAGTGATTACACCACGTTCATTACTTATTGGACCCTCTTAGTATTTCGGCCCTACTCCCGTTCAGCTAGTCTTCTTGTTCATTTTCTTTGTTGTCAACTCGATCACTTTGTTTGCTATTGCTGTCCTCCTGCTTCGGAACATATGGTGCCTGGGTGGCAACGTAACGACAATTGAGGGTTGGGAAATTGAGCGGCATGAGACGCTCATGCGCCGAGCTCGCGCCCGGGGAGGATATCTTCATGGCCCAGATGGTATAAGGGTCAAGATTGGAAGACAAGAATTCCCTTACGATATCGGAATTCTTCGAAATATAAGGCAAGGAATGGGCGGCTCTCTTTTGAGTTGGCTATGGCCATTCACGGCAACACCCTCAAACGAATCTGGCCTGGAGTTTGAGACCAATGGATTTGAAGGTACTGCATGCCTTAAAAGACCTCACAATGCTAATGCGCTATCAATAGATCCCTCTTCGTTGTGGCCTCCCCCCGACCCTGACCGGATGCCAAGGTCTAGCAATCAACCGCCTCTTGAACAGCCATTTGTTTACGATAGAAATCTGTCGACAATTCGAAGCAGCGTTAATGCATTTCGCAGAAGACAGCAAGAAGACCTCAAACGATACGACCAAAGGGTCACTACTTCAATACCGCGCCGACCTCCCCACGAGCTACACAGCAATGCAAGCTATCGAGACGATTCCGTTTCTTCTCAGTCCGCAAAATCCGACAATTTGGGCAGCGATGGAGAGGGCTGGCGCGATTCAGAAGGCGACAGGTTGGGTGACTTCGGCGTTGACGAAGATGCCGAATTTTATGACGAAGATGACATACCACTGGCCGAGCTGCTCCGCAGACGTCATGACCGTATAAATTATGACTACGGTAATTGAGCATTCGAGAGCTCTTTGAGTGAAGCCTAAGCCACTTACGGCTTTAAGTACGAAAACGAGAACGCTTTGCCAATATACATTGCGGGTGGCACGCCATTTCATGCCTAGGTTATGCAGGGCAAAGAAAACATCAAACCAATTTCATCACAGCCGGAGCTTGCGACCGTTTAACCTGCAGTGTTTGCAGCATGCGGGGTAAGTAGTATGCACCTGATGGGCAGCATCGATCGTATCGGATTGAATCTTGACGCACGGACACCCCATGTATGTGTCCCTGCTTATTAATTCTAGGAGATTAGTGGCTGCCACGCGAGCATGCACATCGAATCGATATGCAGGTCACACACAGTCGGATCTAACCTCTCTTTCGTCGAGCCGTGCCGGAACCCGACAAGAGGGATAAGTGAAGGGCCCACTTGTGTCCCCCAGAGGCATGCATGCATCTCAAATGGTTCATCAAGTCCGCAGCCAGCGCTCGATAGGGTGTTCTATTCTCTAGCGTTGGACACCATCGCCCAACTAACCCTCGGAACGAAGCAAGCACGAGCTCTCATGTTCCCTTGGTCCGGGCTCATAGAGCCGTTTTGGACTGTTTCGAATTAGTCGAAACGGTGAAATGCAGCTTGATTTTCTCGCGAATAATCCCCAGTCTTCAGCTTCCTAATGGAGTCTCTTTGGGCTAAGTCCATGGTGCGAAGTCTTTTTCGCAAACCATACGTTGGGTCCAGACTTCCAAGCGAGGTTCAGACCATTGGAACCTAATGAATCCAATGACCGATAGGGTCGAGATTGAGACACTGATCGTCAATTCCATTACCCTGATGGCCAGGGCAGTCTATCGAAAAAGCAATTTCCTCCGAAGATCACAGCTAGGGAGAAGGTGGCGTTCCTGGCTCTGGCATTCCTGCAAGCTCCACCAACAGCGGAAGGTCCCGGCGCAAACCCCCACGCTCTGCCACTGGCTTCGCCTCATGAGCCCGGTAGATTGGAGGCGAGAAAACCAATCGCCGACCATTACACCATTATTAGGCTCTCCATCTGCGGTGCTATCTCGTCCTTAACCCGAAACACAAGGGTCGCGGAAAGAATAAATACTCTTTCCGGTAGGAGTACTGTTGTATCAACAAATCATCGGTCTTAGTGGTACGTTAGTTCCTAACTATTTTTCCCTTGTCCAGCTTGTTTGACAGCTTGCAGTGGGCAGTCAATCAATTCTCCCGTTCGATGCTAGTACTTCTACTTGGTACCAATGCATCTAGGATTTTTGGTGAACCTTAATCTCTACAGCCCTCTTCCCGGTGAGATATGGCCAATCACAGAATCATCTGAGGAGACTTATCATAGTACGTGTGGGATACATGTGGGGTTCGAAGCGTTCCTGGCATTTCCGTGGAACGCCTGAGAAAAATGGACTCCCCCACAAGACATCAGAGACTGGAGGGACTTGAATCTTCTTCAGCTCACATAAGCCGAAATTCATGACAAGATTAGCCGACTGAAAAATCTTGTTCTTTTCAGGACTTTGTTCCGAGGTCTGTTCCTCTTTTCCCCTCCCCTCCCTTCTCGTCTTGTCTATTAATTAATTAGCTGTAGTATCATATCAGCTTACTGCATTCCATCAGAACAACTAGGATAACCCCCACTCCCAGCTTCTAGGGTTCTGTCCGGTGCTCGGACCTCTCTGCTGATCTCGTCAAGTCTGTCTCCTCGACCACAAAACAAAATAGAGTATTTGACCATGTAACGCCTCTGCATTGTAGCTTTGTACCTTGTCCTCGATTCCGCTCTCCCCGTCCCTTACGATAACATCTAGTTTCCATTTACCTTTCACCCTTCGCTGCTCCGACAAATAAACAAACCATTCTCGTCTCTTCTTCTGCTTCTGCTTCATCCCAAATGTCTCCTCACAAGACTGCCTCGCCTGCCGGCAGTTACCATCAAGACGACCTTCAGATTCCTTCTGTCTCTCTCGTTGCGCTGCCAGCCAGAGTCACTGACCCGGGTTCTTCTGAATCATCATACAATCCATCTCCCCGAAGCGCATCTGTTTCCTCGCTTGACGACACGCCCATCATGCAGAAACCGTTGAGACCAGGTGTGTACGTGCCTACAGTGGCATTTTTCAAAGGAAATGAGGACCTCGACCACGAGACGACGGGAATGCATGCCGTGAGACTCGCAAAGGCTGGAGTGGCTGGGATTGCGACGCAGGGATCCAACGGCGAAGCAGTACATCTGACCCACCAAGAGAGACAGCAGGTCACTCGGACCACGCGCAAGTCTTTGAACGCCGAGGGATATGGTTCTCTCCCAGTCATCGTTGGCTGTGGCTCGCAGTCCACCCGTGAGACGATCGAGCTTTGTCGCGAGGCTCTAGCTTCGGGAGGCGACTACGCTCTCGTTCTTCCTCCTTCGTACTACAAGCCGTCGCACAAGCCAGACACGATAGTCGACTTCTTTAGAGACGTTGCTGATGCATCTCCCATCCCAATCCTCATTTACAACTACCCAGCAGCTGTGGCTGGCATCGACCTCAGCTCCGACGTAATTAGTGAACTCTCCAAACATCCTAACATCGTTGGTTGCAAACTCACCTGCGGAAACACCGGCAAGCTGGCTCGGATCGCCGCAGCCACAGATGCAGCGACACCTAGCGACGCGGGCTCTACTTTCATGTGCATGGGCGGTTCGGCAGACTTCACATTGCAGACGCTCATTGTGGGTGGATCTGGGGTCATCTGCGGTGTCGGCAACGTTGCGCCAAGAGCCTGTGCCAAGATTGTGGACCTGTTCGCCGCAGGGAAGCTGGCCGAGGCGAAGAAGCTGCAAGCTATTGTAGCACGTGGTGACTGGGCCGCTATTTCTGGAGGCATCGTGGGTACGAAGAGCGCATTGGACACGTACTTTGGGTATGGAGGCATTGCACGCAGACCTTTGCCTCGAGTGACAAAGTCAGAGGCTGCAAAGTTTGCCAGTGATTTCAAAGAACTTGTGGAGTTGGAGAGGAGTTTGTCATGATCGATGTGGACGGGACTTCTGTGTCCTTTCTTTTTCTTCTTTTTTCTAACCGGCGCTTTTCGTAAAATGGCGTTACGAATATTTAGCGTCAGTTGGCCATGTCAAGCGGTTACCATTTATCTGTTATAGCGTTTACTTCATATTCAATACATTTTTCTTCTCATTATCTATCGCTGTGGTTGTCAGGATCTGCCACTGCGAGGGACCGGGCTCGCCAGGCTGTTTGCGCGTAGTCGGCTCGGCCCCTTGTGTAAGTCGCATATTTACCCCCAGATCATCATTCTTCACCGTTCACTGGTCGGCAACACACCCACACAGGCCACCCCTTTTCCCACCCCAACCAGTCATCGTTCCCACACTAATCAGATACCGTCTCGATGCGTGATCAAAGTTCATCTTCCAAAAGGCCACATGGAGCTGTCATAAAAAGCATAAAAATTCACAAGAAGTGCTCCTCCGTAACGAAGCCAATAGGAATCGAAGGCCCCATGGAGATGACGCTCGCTTCTTGTGCCTGTTGGCCCTCAGCAGTATCGAGGCAGCGACTATTCCGAATCTGCAGCATATGAGCGCTACCCCTCTTGCGATGCCTGCCCCCAATTGGGGAGGTTATTTCCCACCGGAGCTTGCCCCGACACAAAGGCGCACTGACGTGCTATCATTCAGGGCCCAACTCTGACGATATGTTTTATTTGGGAGGATAAGAAGACCATGGTGGACGGGGGGACTTTCCAGCAAAATGCACAGAAATGCGTAACTGGCTCCTACGTGTAACGCTGTGGCTGACCGCCATTCTCGGAACTTGGACTCAGATTTCTCTTGCTACGCCTACGCTTCATAATGGAATCGAACCAGTCGCTCGTGTCGTTTCCCGGCAGCAGCAGCAGCAGTATCATCATCAGAGACAGTCCCCAGCACCCACACTGGTTCCCACTTACAGACGTCCTTCTCCCCTAGTAGCCGTGACTGCCAGAGGAGAACACCGTGGCATTCGCATCCAGGAATTAAGTTCCAGTCTCATCCTCCGCTACCGTACTTTCACGGTAAGTATTCGTGAGTAAAGTACCCTCAAAGACAATAAGTCCTTTCAGGTAGACAGCCTAGCCACCTTCATTTCCCCTTGCCCTAGCAAGGACGCAGAGATGCGAAACTGACCTTCCCAGCAATTCACCCCGTCGTGGCTTATGGCAGCCTGGCTCGAGAACTTCTGGTTGCAACTGGGAACCCTGGTCGAGGGCGCCCCAGATCATATCTTCCTCAAAGACTTCATGCAGTTCACCTGGGGACCGCTGAGACTGGAAGTGTTCAACACAGGTCGTGGCACCGCTGGTATCCCGAGGGAATTCGTACTCGCATTGACGAACACGATGGTGGTATATACTCGGAGGGGCTTTTGTGGCATGTTTAATGCCAGAGTCAGTAGTAGGGGGGTTGGAGCGGGAGGGGAGAGCGCGGGGATCAAGCTGTGGATTATCGTTAGGATTGTTGAAGATTTGATTGGGGTTTGATGGCGATGTGACGAGGCAACAAGATGTTATTTGCTTCTGTATATCGGCTTTTGACGGCTAACTGCGGGAAGAGATATCTATGTTTGATCGAACAGCTTCCGACATCCCCTTATAAAGCAATCTCAGGATTGATTATATCCTTGTACTACGTCAATTTGGATATATTCACCTCCCTTCTACCTTTCTTTCCCTTCCCTTCTTCCCTTCCCTTTCATTCAGTCAATCCAGGTACCTTGCCAGTCCCACTCCCGTTCCGCAATTGATTGTCCAAGCTCCGCCCTCCGCCTCGCCCATCTGGCCGCATCACTCACAATGGGCGGCGGTACTAAGCCCGAGCATCTGCTCGTCATCCTACCCTTCAAAGAACCCACCGCCGTCTTCGACAGGATCACGAAGAACCATCCAAACCTCAAGATCACATTCAAGAGTCTGCTCTTTACCAACTCCCCGTGGGAGGGCGACGAAGAGATACCCGAAGGTTTGATTGACAGCCCATTCCTCTTCTCTTCTAGATCGCTAGCTGTCATGTACGATTACTCATCACTATCCCCGCGGCAGAACTCTACAAAGACGTGACCATCCTCGCCACGCTTTCCGCCCTCCCTCCCACTCCAGAAGCATGCCCCAAGCTCCAACTCATCCACTTCTTCTCCGCCGGCACGGACCACGTTGAAAAATCTCCAATCTATACAAACACCTCGATCCCATTGACCACCTCATCGGGCATCCACGGCCCCCAAATCGCCGAATGGGTCATCCTGACCGCGCTGGCCCACTCCCACCACTATTCCCTCCTCCACACCTGGCGGCAAAACCACGAATGGGGCAAAGCGGCGCATAGAAAGGAACTGTCGAGCCTGAGGGACAATGCGGGCCAGCGACTCGGCGTCCTAGGCTACGGCAGCATCGGCCGCCAAGTCGCCCGCGTGGCCCGCGGCATGGGCATGGACGTGATCGCGTACACGGCCTCCCCGCGCCCAACGCCGGAATCGAAACACGACAAGGGCTTCATCGTCCCCGGCACCGGCGACCCGGACGGCTCGATCCCAAAAGCCTGGTACAGCGGCCTGGACAAGGCCTCCCTGCACCACTTCCTCGCCCAAGACATCGACCACCTCCTCATCAGCGTGCCCCTGACAAACGAAACGACACACTTCCTCGGCGCGGAGGAATTCGCCATCCTGGGGAAAAAGAAGAACGCCTTCGTCTCCAACATCTCCCGCGGCCAAATCATCGTGCAAGCCGACCTTATCGCCGCCCTTAACGCCTACAACGACAACGACCCGCTCAACGGCGGCGACGGCGGCGGCGGTCTCAGAGGCGCGGCGCTCGACGTCACGGATCCGGAACCCTTGCCCAAAGAGGACCCCCTGTGGGACGCGCCCAATTGCATCATCACGCCGCATATCAGCGGCATCGGGGAGGCGTACGTGGATCGCGCGTTCCAGGTTCTGGAGGTGAATCTGGATAAGAGGGAGAAGGGGGAAAAGATGATTAATGTGGTCGACAGGAAGAAGGGGTATTGATTGTGTTGAGTGAGAGGGATCTCTGATGGCGTGGCGTAGATTTGGCGTCGAACGGCGAAAGGATGGGATGGGGTATGAGATAGACGGGGACAGACGAACGATGATGATACTGATGATGACGATGATGACAA
Source organism: Xanthoparmelia taractica (assembly GCA_033085395.1). Classification (NCBI taxonomy): domain Eukaryota; kingdom Fungi; phylum Ascomycota; class Lecanoromycetes; order Lecanorales; family Parmeliaceae; genus Xanthoparmelia; species Xanthoparmelia taractica. The sequence goes on from JANQBS010000230.1 coordinate 49,119, forward strand.
TCATGCTATGAACCCATCTGAATAAATTACAAACATTTTCACCAAGCAGCTCTCTGTGTTGACATGGCCCGTTGCCTTCCACACATGCCAAACCGCCCCCCACGGCAAAAGAAGGACAAGACCTCCTTTTCCATCTAACCTGATTCTTCACCCAATGACGATGACATGGAACTTGAGCTGGCTGGAAAGTGAGGTCTGGCTGGGCCTCAATCGCCCGTGAAGCCCTTCGGGGGCGTCAAATATGCAGCATTCAACCAAGCAGCGTCAAGTACGCAGCATTCAATCAATCAATAACCCAATCAATCCCTCCCAAAGAGCTGCGTTACAGATGCGGTATTCACAGCCTCTGATACATCAACGATATTGAGTTAAAAAGACAGAACGGATGCTCTACAAGCACAATCCTACGACTCGCGCGGTCCATACGAGAAAGTCAGACAGGGTTCAGAATAGCAGGTCACTGCTGTCCCTCATAATCCAAAGGACAAGCGGTATAAGTATCCCAATCTGTCATCTACTCTCTCCCCGTATAATTAGACACTGTGAAGCGTTCAAAGGGGTTGAGTACCCCCTAATTGCTATGGCTGACTGGGGTATTTGCTAATTAATTATACAATAAGAATCACGCAGGACGAGTCACCCAAAGCCACTACGAGTGCAGCCTCTTATTGGGAGGTACTACCGTGACCTGACTGCTAGGATTGCGCGACAACTCCCTCCGATGCTCAAATGGATTGCGGTTTTCTTCCGGCGTGCTACCCTGATGAGTGGACCCATCGCTGTCTGATTCGTCCTTGGCCTTGTTGTCGAAGGTGAGGAGGTCGAAAGGATTGACCTCAAACTCGCGACTCAGAAGGGCCACGTTCTCGACCGTAAGCGCAGGGGTCGGGAGCTTGATTCGCATTGATGAGGGAGTGGGAGGCAAGGATATGCTCAGCTGGCGCGGATTGGGATTGCTGGCTGCCAGCAGCTTTGAATCGCGGGAGATGATGGCTTGTTCTTCAGAACCGAGAAACTGCAGATTGACCTTGCTCTTTCCAATACCCCTTGATTTGGCGTGGTCTGACGCCGCTGGCGTTTGATCATCTTCGCTGTTTCTGTGAGGGCTGATTGGATCGCTAGGAGTGGCAGGGCTGGACTCAGTGCAGATGCTACTGTTGTCGATATGGGGGATCCGGAACGCCTCACTGAGTCGACTTCTCCGTTTGCCTTCAACGGCCCATTTGAGAAGCATGTCTTCTAGCATCTTTCCTCTGACAGGCTTGGCAAGGTAGTCATCCTATAGAGTTTAGTTATCAGCATCTCTTCTCGAAGCAAATGTTTGCAGTATAAGGTGGGTCTGAGGGATAGGATAGAATAAGCCTGTTTCTCACAACCCAGGTTTCAGCCCAGAATGTGGTGCCAAGGTGGGGAAGCCCCTCTATAGTCTCCTATATATACATACCATGCCTGCTTGAGTGCACTTTTCCCTGTCACCTTGAATAGCGGAGGCGGTCATGGCTACGATAGGAAGCATCCGTATGCTGGCAATAGCTGAGTAAGGGCTATGATGACGGATGAGATGGGTTGCTCGATAGCCGTCCAGGACAGGCATTTGGCAGTCCATGAGGATGATATCCGGTTTTGGGTGAGTCGTGCTGGAAGCTTCCAATAGATAGTCGAGAGCTTCCTTGCCGTTCCATACCGCACTCGCGGAGAATCCGAACTTCCTTACCGTCTTGAGAGCGATCTGCTGGTTTAGAGCACTGTAAAAAGAATATTAGCAATACGGTTCATGGGCACGGAAGAGCATTTGCCGGAAGGAATTGTAACATACTTGTCCTCTACAATCAAAACATGAACAGTCTTCCGGTCGATCTCCTGCTGGACTGGTTCCTCGTTTGAGCCTTGTCCAGAAGACATCGGTTCTGAGTAAATCCCAGTCCGGCTAATGAGAGGACTGGGTGGGGCCACATTTTGCAGGAGATGTCCGATGACACTTGGCGGGGCAGGAAGGCATCTGGACTTTGTCATATTCGAGCAAAGTCTCTCTGGCGCAGAAGTTGCATCCACAAGGTGTGGGCTATGCTTTGTAGATTGCGCCTTGTTGAATGGAATCCAAAATGTGGTTGTTGTGCCTTGGCCGAGCTCTGATGTCAAATTGATGTCGCCGTGCATTAATTCAACAAGCTGACAATTGTGAGCATTCTCATACTCCGAATTATGGAGAAATAGGTCTTTCGTACATTCTTACTGATGGTCAGTCCAAGCCCAGTCCCACCAAATCTCCGAGCCGTACTGGAATCAGCTTGACTGAAAGGCTTAAACAGCCGGTCCTGCACCCCCTTTTCAATTCCAATTCCCGTATCCTGTACAGTAAAGAGAATTTCAATCGAATCACCCGTCTCTTTTTTGCTTGCAACGGTCAGCTTGACGTAACCTGCCGTCGTGAATTTGATGCTGTTGGTCAGTAGGTTGGTGAGAATCTGGCGTACGCGGCCTGGATCTCCCATCACTACCAGATCCTGCTCAATATCTCTATGGACATCGCTTCTAAAGTGTATGTTCTTTCTCTCCGCGGCAAAAGACAGCATTTTGCACACGTCTTGAACTACAATTGACAGAGAGAACGGTATCTCTTCGATGTCCAATCTCCCGGACTCGACTTTGGAGAGATCTAAAACATCGTTGATGACAGTCAAAAGGCCATTCGCAGACCGTTGGATGCTCTCAGTAAAATCTCGTTGCTCCTTGTCGAGATTGGTATCCAGTAGAATTTCTGACATGCCGATGACTCCTGCTATTGGCGTACGAATCTCGTGTGACATGTTGGCCAAGAATTGACTCTTGAGTTTGCTTGCCTCTTTCGCAGCATTCTCAGCATTCAATAACCTGATATTCTCCTTTTCCTGAGATTGAAGCTTGTCATCCCTTTCCTTGAGTTCAGTTACATCAATGCTGATGGAGATCAACCCATCAATGTCTTTTTCATCCATTCGTCCGCTGCCCCCCTTCTTTGTGCCAAGTATTGGAGCAATTTGTGTACGATACCACCGATTCTTGCCCTCAACCTGGTGTTCAGCACTCCACTCTGTTATCTTGCCTTCCAGAATCAACTGAATCAAGTCTGCAAACATGTCCCAGTCTCTCTTCCCCTGGTGTTCACGGAAATACGCGAAGACGTTTTTCCCAATCGCTTCTCTCATAAATTCTGGGGTTTCATCCTTCCACATGAGCTCGCCTTCTAGAAACGTGATGTTCTCTTCCCGGTCGATCGCCCAAATGGTAATCTTTGAGTGCTTGATCACGTTAAGGAATTGTTCCCGGGTTTTCTTAGCCTCCTGGCGGGCTTCCACTAGGTCATGAATATCGGAATAGGATCCAAACCATTTCACAATCTTCCCAGATTTGTCTCGTAGCGGCGAGCTCCTGGCCTGCATCCTGCGGAGTCATTGGCGTCAGCTTTTCGTTGTTCGAACATAATTTAAGCTTATACGACTGCTCTAGGAAGTTAAAGGGTAGGAAAGGCCCCCAGGACTGCCCTCGAAACAATCTCAAGATTCGGGTTTTAGCTTCAATCACTAAGATACATACCAGCGCCAAGCACCATCATGATTTCTAAGACGAAATTCCATCACATAATCTTGACCTGTTTTCAGGCAGTGACCCCACTCTTTCATCGACTGAGTCAAATCATCTGGATGACACGGTATCCGATCCGCAGGCATCCCAATCGATTGATCCGCGGTAAGCCCTGTATAATTGTACCATGAGGGAGAACAGTAGTCTTGTAGCGTGTGAGCTTTGATTCAATCACGGGTTCGGGACCCATACCTATACGACCGTCTGGGGTAGTAGTCCACAGCTATTGTCGGAATTTAGTACCTTCTAAATGCCTGGGCAATAGCTAATGAGAATACATACCATTTGAGGTAGTGCTTCACAGATTAATTGGAATTGCTGTTCATTCTGTTCGTTCTGTTCGCTCTGGGCCTTAAGCAAATCTGTGTACCAAGTCACATCCTTCAATGCACAGACGGCAGCTTGGAAATCTCCAGTCTTCTCATCGTAAATGCATTGACCGACGACCTCGTAGACTCTTTGCCTCATTTGGGAGTCCATGATGCCAACCCTTAGTCTGCTAAAGGGCTGCTGGGTCCGGCACAGCTTGACAATGGGGAATTCAAATTGTTCAAGCTCTCGTTCAAAATCCTCGGTGAAAAGCCTATAGCGAGAGATAACATCACCCCCGTTCTCGGAGACTGGATCTGTATCGAAGTGCATGATCCGGGATACTGCTTTGTTGGGTACGGCTAGACTTCCATCTTGCCACAGAGCAATGACAGGTATGTCCGTTGCATCAAGCATAGCATCCTTCATCCGCATGAGCTTGTCCGTCTGGGAGAGAGAAGCTGTGGAGCTTGATCTGTCAGGCGCATCATGTTGGTTACTGGCCGATACTGGGGATGCTTGCACTTGAACAGGTTCACGTTGGGAGAGCGGAGGAAGATGGGAGGGCGATAATCGTGGGGCTTTCTCACGGAACGGAATAATTTGTGAGGTTAGAGCAGCACCACATTGCCAGCAATGAGTGCTAATGGGAGAACTTGCGTCGTCATCATGTCGGAGATCTGCACGGAACTGACTCCAAGTCTCAGATCGACTCCGCGTTCTAGGAAAGGAAGGCCGCGCTTCAAGTCCCGCTCCTGACAAGGACTTTTTTAAGGTAGGGTATGAAGGCAATCTTGGATCCACAGATGATGAAGTCGGAGGAGGGGCGTATGGCATGTCCATGACCGCGTTCGAACGTCTCTTCTGCGGTCATTAAGAGCTATAGAAAGCTGAGGTGTACGCTGCCCAGGTAACAGCGAGACGTTACTAGAGAGTGCAATGGTGAATTTGTAGCGTAGCTTATGAGGTGCAGGGGAAAATGAGCGTCTTAACAGATAGAGGATGCCCCATTGCATATCCGTGATGTCTTCAAGGAGGCTTCTCTAGAAAAGAAAGACGCTTCCAGCAAAGAGTCGTCATCGCTCTGTAGCTTACGGGAAGATTCACAGCGCTCTTGCCTACCACGAGCCCTTGCATCGTCGAGTTTTCGCTTGCTTTAATGCTCATGCTTAGGGTCATGGGGATGATGTCGCGGACTCGCGGTTTCCCTCATTTTTGAGACCTTATATCCGGTCTTTATCTCCAGCACTGTATTTTAGCGTGATTTGGCGCGAAAGATCGCGAAACGCGGACAGTGACCAAATAGAAAGAATCAATTTCCTCCACTCTGACAGCGACTGGCAGTACCAATTCGCATCATCACCTTCAAGTTAGCATACTGCCTGATTGCGTGTTCGAGTATCCGTTAGCTCGCCAGCATAAGTAATAGCAGTAGCGAAGCCGCACTCCTTATCGACCAAAGAATATTCAGCTATCCACCAAAGAGTATGCGGCTTTCAATTACAACGATTTTGTGTCCTTTATGCTGACGATGTATCACAGTGCTTGAAGCACGGCTGGAGCAGGCCAATCTGCTGAAGAAGGTAGACGATCTTTGATCTAGACTTTGAATATATACTCAAGCCGCCACCAGGTCGTCGACGCTATCAAAGACCTCGTACAAGACTGCAACTTCGACTGCAATGACTCCGGCGTCGCCCTCCAAGCTATGGACAACTCCCACGTCGCTCTCGTCTCCATGATGCTCAAAGCCGAATCCTTTTCCCCTTTCCGCTGCGATCGCAACGTCGCCTTGGGTATTAATCTTACCTCGCTCATGAAGGTGCTGCGATGCGCGCAAAATGAGGACATATTGACATTGAAGGCGGAGGATGCGCCAGATGTTGTGAACTTGGTGTTCGAAAGCAGCGAAAGTGATAGGCTGAGCGAGTATGATATCAAGCTTATGGACATTGATCAAGAGCACTTGGGCATACCTGAGACTGACTACGCGGCTACGATTACGATGCCTTCGGCGGAATTTCAGAGAATCTGTAGGGACTTGATAGCGTTGTCGGAATCAGGTATAGGGGTACCCGCGGCAAAGCGTGTGTCATAACGCTAATGTGTCTTGAAGTTGCCATCGAAGCCACAAAGGATGGCGTCAAATTCTCCTGTTCGGGCGACATTGGCAACGGAGCCGTCACCCTTCGAAGCCATACCAACGTGGAGAAACCAGATCAGAATGTCGAGATCGCCCTTTCGGAACCCGTCGCCCTGACCTTCTCCCTCAAGTACCTTGTCAATTTCTGCAAAGCTAGCGGTCTCTCAAGTACGGTCAAACTATGTCTGTCGAACGAGGTGCCGTTGCTCGTTGAGTACGGTTTGGCATCAAATAGCTACCTGAGATTCTACCTAGCTCCCAAGGTTAAACTTCTTGGCCCTCTCACTTCCGATGCTTGCTGATCCGTTGTCTAGATTGGTGACGAGGAATGATGATGGATGCGGGATGAAGACTACGATAAGCTCTGGCATGGGCTAGCAGTCTGCGTGAACTTATAGTTATGACAAGTCGCCCAGGATAGAGAGTTGATGTAGGAAGGTATTGTCAAAGACTTCGTGTGCATGCAGGACTAAAGGGACGCTGCTTAGCAGACTCGAGTATACAAATGCCAAATCTGACTTTCCAGCCTCATCTAATGTAATAGAGCAAATATCCTTGAGCCGATTCGAAAGCATACACAAAGTTCTTGAGGGTGTTTGCCCTCTTTGCGGCCTTGTTATGCACAGGTGTTTGAGACCTCATATCCAATAATTTCCTTCCCCCTTCCCATTCTCTTCAGCACCTACAACCCATCGTCTTCTTACCCCGCCTCCCTAACAACTCTGAACATCAACGGCCCAAATCACGGATAGCAATCCGCCTCTCTCTCATATTCATATTCATCTTTCTCTAAACCCTGCCCTCCTCTTCCTCTTCCTCTTCCTCTTCTTCTCTCTTCCTTTATTTGCATCCTAAGAACCCTTCTACTCTTCCCTTAAACAGCACCCTCTACATGCCAATCAGTTTTCTCGCAAATACACACTTATACCAAAGTCTTTTTATTATAGATGCTCCGAGCGCCCTTGATCAGAATTTTGGCAGTCACCGGAGTGGAATGGATATGGCGCTGTTGCGTCTCACATTTCTAGGTCGATTGGATCATAGATCATAGTGGTGCAATTTTTTGGAAGCCTAGGAGCTTGTATTGTGGGACTGCTATGATGCAGGTGCAGGTGCAATACGCATATTCGATGGGCGTAAAGCAAGGAAGGATAGCGTGGTGGTTGGTTCGAGAGTGTGCGTGATGCTTTTATGTTAGTAGCTCGGCGGTATTTCAGTCGGTGAGGAGAGGGGGGGGTGTCCAGAGTTGCAATGCTGAGGTTGTTTTAATCAGTAAAAGCTTAGTATCTCTCTTGCGTTCATTATTCACGTGGTTACATGCTGTGGTTGACTGTCTCTATTCTCTGCTTTCATGATAGGGTGGGATGTTAGAAGATGATCAGCTGTTAAGGGGAAGAAGCGAGCGCATGGATAAGGAGGGTGGAGGGGGGTAGTTGCACATAAGCATTGCTAAGGCTCATATTAATCGGGTGAGAAGACTAGGTGGGTATGTGGAGGGGTTGGCGGATGTGATTGGTAGGTACGATGAAGCATTGAGAGAGCTTTTCCGTTTTGATTTGTGCAGCGTGCGTTTGTTAAATATGGTTGTCCTAGGAATCTTGATTGGTAGGCTGAGGCTGCACCTTTGGATTATGGCTGAGGTGGATGAGTAGCCTAGATGCTGTAGTGGTGAATGAGATGTTACTGTTGGGGTGGTTACGGGCCAGCTGTCATGGAAGGGCATCCTCATCAACTTCATGATTGCATATTCGACGACATCAACAGCTCGGACGGTCAAAATTGGCGCTTTGTTAGCTATGCCACAACAGCCAAAAATACCACACAAGCACGAAAAACCCCACATTCAGCACGCTCAACTTAAACTCATCATACACCGCCAGCAGCCCTTTACGCTGCTTACGCCTGGGCTCGTCGAGGGCAATATCGTTCCACCCTTTATTGATCGTGATGCTTTGCAGATCCTCATCCTCCATCTCGTCCTCGACAGTAGGAGGCTGGTACCCGTAACCGCTCCCAGGGGTGATGCTCCTAGATCCAGCAGATGGCCTTGCTGCGAGGCCGTTTTGGGAAGAGGTACTTGAGGAGCTGGCGTGGGATGGTATGTCTTGCAGTTTTGTGTTTGATGACCTGGTCCTAGAGAGGGGCAGAAGGGAGCCATTCGTGTTAGTACTAGCTGGCGTTGGACCATAGGCGATTCTGATTGCTCGGACGAACAACGCAACGAGCGTGACTGCCAGTAGAAGCCCGTATCGCATGAAGACAGACAGCTGGTCCGGCAGTAAGCAAAGATGACTCTGTAGCGTGGGAGATTTCAAAGCATTTTGGCTGGTAGCCTTCCCCTCTTCATCCACAGGGTTCCACAAGCTCAATAGCAGGAACCCAGGCCTGCGAACACCCATGGCCCAGGATATCGACTTGACGGTGACTTCTCGTATACCGCCATTCTTTGAAGTGTAGCCTCGATGAATGACGTCGCAATAGTCATGATCGTCTCCCGAGAAAACGTAGGATACGTCTCCGACACGCTCCACAAGCTCCTTCGATATCTCTTGCGTGAGGACATTCTGATACTGCACGCCTTGCTGGACAGCGATCGCATTCGCATCGTCCTTCTCTGGCGCTTCGCCACTATTGGTTTTGGATGGGGGGTACCGCTCTCGGAGAGGTCCGCACGGTGTTCCTGGAGCTCGGTATAGAGGAACATGGGTCAAGATGATCGAGGGTATATCTGTATTTGTGACGGGGTCAAAGTCCAGCGGTATCGTCCAGGGGCGAGACTCGTCAATATCTATGATGTCGTTTTTGATGATTTCATTCTCGTGCTTTCCATGCCGCACTCTGAGCTCTCGAGAAATTGCGCGAGCTTTCGCTCCTTTAGCCGTGTGAAGGAAGTGTTGCACCGGGCCCCAAATGTCTCTGTTCGATTCGTCTACCCCTTGGCTGCCAGTAGCGGGATTGGGTTGCCCCTTTGCGCTCAGAGATACGGTGTCGAGAGACACAAATGTGTGATTTCCCACAACGTCTATCCTGTTCCCATCTCCAAAGTAGGCCTGGAATCTCTTCCTTGCGGGTAATCGTATACCATTCCCAAGCCCAAGGTCATGATTACCAGGAAGCCCAACCACCATCTTTCGATTCTTTTGACCCTGCCCACCTCGTAGCCATGTATCGAAGAATATGCGCGCGAATCGTTTGTACTCTTTCAGCCAGAATCTGCTGTCGTATCTTCGCCATCTCTTATCCACGCTTTCCTCTCCTTCGCCTTTACCTGTCGACCACTCTCGTCCTCCGTCAAATAGATCACCTAGGAAGAAGACAGAACTAGGAGCTAGAACAGTCTGGATCTCCTGGAAAGATTTGCGAATGTAGAGGTCAGTGTAGCGAACTGTAAGCGTAGAAAGAGGCCAGGGACGTCCTGGGTAGGTGTGGGGATCGACCAGTTGAGGATCAGCAATGAGGGCGACGTGGTGGGGAGTAGATGTAGCCGGCTAAAGACTCAGTCAGCGCATATTCTTCCGGGTTGTTCTTTATACGGTGATCTAAAATACCCAGCTTTCCCAGCTGCTCCAGGCGCAACCCTCTACGCTGCGCCTGAAGACAACCTCCTCGCCCCACCAGAGCACCACCCACCAAACTATGATCAAGACAAGTGGCATGATGAATAGGTCTGTGGGCCTCCAGGACCGTAACATCCCTACCAACCCCAGCGCTCGTCTCCATATCTGTTTCCAATCCACGTGCGTCAGCAGCCTCGAGTTTGAAGGATGCCATTGAACGGGACTATTTTGTAGGATGGGTATGTAATTCCCTAAATATAGAGGCAGCTCGTCTGAAGTACGACGCTTGTTGCCGGCCTGATTAATCAAGCCATTGCGAAAGGGGTGCCCGTTCTGGTGGGAGCTCATATTACGGCTGTTGTCGTACGAGTAGAACCGGTCATTGTGAGAGTAAAGGCTCGACAAGTGCTTGGGAAAAAAAGGGGTATCGAGTTAGATTAGTAGTCTCGCACGCTGGAGTTTCATGAGCCCCAAGACTGTAAGATGCAAGAAAGTATAGGAATTTTGGGATATCTTTCAGGGACGAGGGGGAATCCGCCGGTTGCGAAGTCAGCCCTACCGTACGCCAAATTCATACTGCCGCCTCGGTAACAGCTTGGATTCTGGTGGCATCTGTGATATCAAGTAGGCTGATATACAGAGTAGACACGAGAAAGTTTCGCACAGAATGATCAAATGTATAGATGACGAAGAGCTCGTGAGCTCTGTGCAATGCAATTATAATTATGTACATTTTAGCCATGCCAAAGCCCAATTGTAAAACAGCCCAAAGTGATATTGATCGATCAATGCGAATGATCCTCCCCTGTATGCATGTCGGCCTCGACTGTGCTCGGTGCACAGCATTGACTGCTTTCGTCACACTCATCCCTACAATCAAGCAGGCAGGCTTCGGCCTCATTGCGCATGCTGCCCGCTCTGCTGCCGCCCTTGCTTCCTGTTCTCATTTTGGGCGATCCGGACCCTTCATTGTCGGAGTGCGGTGCTGAGGTATGTCGGTGCTCGCTGTCCAAGCAAAACTCTGGCTGTATGGTAGAGGAGTGAATCCCATACTCATGAAGGCATCGCCGAATTTGCCGGGCAAGCAGCATGTATCGCGCGGATCCTTCACCCTTAAAATCGAATTCGACTTGAACATGTAGCGATGCGACTACTTTGGCGTCGCTCAGCTGCCATACGTGTAGATGGTGACAACTCAGGATCCCTGGAAGCTCCTCAATGTCCTCCTTGATATCGTCAACGCTGATGCCTGCCGGGACCGCTTGGAGTAAAATCCGTGATGCTGCTTTGCATAGCGGAATGGCTGACCCTAGGATGATAAGAGTGATGACAAGGGAGATTGCGGGGTCCGCGTAGGGCGTCCAAAAGTAGTCCGTTAGCCAGATGGCGAGGGCAGCACAAATGACACCAACATTCCCTAGAGCATCTCCCGCAACATGTAGGAAGACGCCGCGCATGTTAAGATCTGCATGCGAGTGATCTCCGCTACCTTCTTGCTTTGGCTGGTTGTGGTTGTGATTATCATGCCATGAGTCGTGACGCTCGTCACTTTTGTTTTTATGAGAATGTCCAGCGTGCTCTGCATGCTCGGCAGAGCCGTTGCTCTTGGCATGTCCAAGGAGTGGAGTGTCTTCTGTCGGCTGCTGCTCATTAACGTCCATGGCTCCGTCACCTTCACACTCACTACCTTCTCGAGAATCAATGTCTTCTAGTCTGCTTTGTGCGATGATATCTTGCCTGAAGCTCGCGGGATGGATGTGAATATCGTCCACAGAGGGGTACCTATTTCTAGACCCTGAACTGTTTTGACGATGGCGGCGTCGAGTACCGCTGGCATGAGATTTTCGCATAGATAAGGGCGACGTCGAACCTTTAATTGTTGAGTCATCCTCGTCACTTGGAGTAAACCCCTTGGAGCTGGAGCTGGGTTGATCTCCAGATCCTTCTCTTAATCTGGTTGCTGATTTTGGCCATCCTGCTACTGTACTTTGTGGCAACACATCTGCAACGTTCCCACCTTCATCAGCTATCGCCTGGTAAGGTTCTCCGCCAATGCTGGAACTGTGGCCTTCCTCTGCTGTCGCAATCTTATCGGCTCCACCGTGGGAATGGTCGTGACCACCTCCGTGACTATGGCCATGCTCATGGAAGAGAAACAGGCCGAGGATGTTGGATAGGAGGCCACAGCATCCAACTACGAGGATGAGTTTTGGATTTGAGACTGTTTGCGGTTCGGCGATTCTTTGTATTGCCTCTAGGAAAATGGATAGGCATAGAGCAACTAGGAAGACTCCATTGACCAAGGCCCCTAATGTTTCCGCACGTTGCCACTGCAGGACTATTAGAGCGCTTTCGATCCGGGGTCAAAAGATTCTGGTGGTTACATACCCCATATGTGTACATCTTCGAGCTTGATTTTTGATGTGCCACTTTGACCGCCCACAGTCCGACACAGAGCGAGAGGACATCGTTGAGCTGCAGCATCTTGTAATTAGTATCATGATACGTAGGTGGTAGTCCTGTGAGGGAGATCATATTATGACTGACCATATGAAAGGAGTCGGCGACGAGGGCCAGTGAGTGTACGGCAGAGCCTGAGATTCCATTAGCTCTGCCACGAGAAGAATCGCCCGGCTAAGACAGGAACCAAGCTCACCAACGATGAGTTCTAACAGGAAGAAAGCTGAGTCGATTGCTAGCAGTATGATGATTCTCGTAGACTTTGATGGAGCCATGGTGACGGACGTTGTGCTCCAATGTAATCGGGCGGCAAAAGGTTTATCGCTCGTCTCAGTCCAGTCTCGCGTGCTGGAAATCTGATGTCCTGTACTTGGGGCACCAAACCCATATGACAGAAGTGCTGTGGCAGTGAATAAGATAATGAACGGATGAGTGAATGAAAAATTGATGTGGGGAAGATTGGTGTTTGACAGGAGAGGCGCTACCTCATATTACGTAAGCAAATTCTCGCGGCAACAGCCGCCTTTAGTTCTACCGTAGAACTTCTACGGTAGGCCAAAACCATGCGTGTCTCCTCAGCACTGGCTCTGTAGTGACAAATACTCGTATACTCGAGTATACTCGAGTATATTTGCTTACGTAATACTCGAGTATGAGTATA
>JANQBS010000231.1:0-61703 GCA_033085395.1 Xanthoparmelia taractica
AATATTATTAATAAGATCGAAAAGACGATAGAAGTGTCGAATAATAATTAATTTTAATAATATAAAAGAGAAGATTAATATTCTATTTATTATTCTAGTTATAACTTAAATTTCTAATCTTAATTAAGTATCTTTTACTTATCTTAAGAGTCTATTAATTCTTAATTAATAAAAAAGCTTAGAGTCTTAGATCTTATTAATAGCACGTATAACTAGAGATATCTTAGCCGTATTTAATAAAGCTATAACTTATAAGCGATATTTCTTATAGATTAAGCGACTATATAATAATTAAAAAACTATTCGCCTTTAATCTTTTAAGTCTTAATAATAATTTTTTATATAAAATATTAATAGAATAGCTATAAATAAAATATATTAAACTTAGAGAAAGATCTTAATATATTACTTAAAGCTAGATAAATTAATTAAAAAATTCGAAATTATTAGATAGAGGAGATTTCTAATATTAATTAAATTAGTAATAATAATAAAATACTTTTTAGATTAATCTAAGTAAGAAATTAATTCTTTCTTATTAGAATTTTATTTATTAATTATTCTTTAATTGAGAGAAGAAAAGCGAACGTAAAGTAATAGAAAATTAATCTCTATAGATTAAAGATCTACGAAAAGAATAAGAGAGATAATTTAAAATCGTTTTATAAGTGATTAGAGAAGAGATCGGCTTGGCGATCTTACGTAGATTATAATTTAAGAAAATAATGTATTGTAGTTATTATTCTAGTTATTACTTATTAGAATAGTTATATTTACTTAACGAGATTAAATTAGAAGAAAGTTTATCTTAATATTACTTATTAAGTGTCGAAGTTTAATAATTACTTAAGCTAATTTCGCTCTAACTTGTATATTAATTTAAAATTTTCTTATCTTATTTATCACCTAATATAAAAAATAATCTATATTATAAGATATTCTTACATATATTAGAAATTTCTTAAATCATTTTATAATATTAGTAATTTCTTATCTTATATCTTTATAAGTGATTTAATATAACCCCTCTATAATATCCTTCCATAATATGATATGGTACGATATAATATGGAATATCCCATCAAATATACCAGACCTTCCCGGCCCGTAGTCAGGAGAACCCTGAGAGCACTCCCTGTAGGTCAATATAAGGCCCAATAGCATGATGATGCGTCAATTCCAATACACCCTTATGATGCAGCATCATAAACACCCCTATACTCCTGAATGACCTCATTCCCAAGTCTCTCATGGCCGTCATTCCAAGCCAGCGCTCTCACCGTCATTCTAAGAAAGTATTTTTATTATTATTCCTAGATAGCTTCCTTGGCTATTATTCCGAGATCGTTATCTATTGTTAGGTATTTTAAGTATTAACGATTTAAATAGATTACTACTTAGACTATTACTAAGATATAAATAAAATTAGTATTTATCTAATTAAATTAATTAGTTATCTTAATCTAAAATCTTTTAATCTATTCTACGATTTTTACTTTTTCTTTAATTTATACTTTTATCTTTAATTTATATTATTTTAAGATAAAATAAGAATATTTTAAATAATATAAATCGCTTATATAATTATCTTCGTAGTATTTATAAGATTCTTTAATTATTTTAATCGAGTAATAATATTTAAAAGTAGAAGTAAATTAACTACGAGCTTAAAAATATTATTTAACGTATTTTAATAGCGATAATATTAGATATAATAATTTAGATTTAAACGAGATATTAATATTTTTTCGATAATAATATCGAGAGATAAAGAATTATATAATTATTAATATTAAAATAACTTTCATTATATTAATTCGCTCTTTAAATATCTTGATATAGATTAAATATTTCGAAATACTCTTAAATAATAAGTATTAGAGAATATAGTATTTCTTTAAAAGACTTATAAACTCGAAGAATCTCGTAAACTATAATAATTCTCGAAAACGTATTAATATAAGATATTTATTATTAAATTTTATCTTAATTAATCTTTATTATACTACTAAAGAGATTATAGGGATTATAATATTAATTACTTCTTAAGCTTTTTCTTTCTATTTTATTAATATTACGATTTCGTTAATCTTATTTAACTTTTAAATATATTTCTAGAACTTTTTAATCCGAAGTTTTAAACGAATATTAACGAATTATAAGAAGTAATTATTCTTATTTAATAACTCGATCTTATTAATTAGCTTATCTTTCGTAGCTATCTTAAAAAAGAAGACTCGAATTTAACGAATATAACGAGAGAACGACGAGCCTAAGAATAAATAATAATATTTTAAGCGATTAAACGATTGTAGAGTGCGCGCGAGCTTTATAATCTATTAAAATTAAAATAGATTAGAGAAATTATTCTATCTTAGGGAGAATCTTTCAGGTTACATATGATCGTCTAGTAATGCGTATATAAAAATAATGTAGAGGTCAGGAGAAGCCTGAGAGCACTCCCTGCAGGTATTAGGCCGAGCCGTATGAGTGCCAGTGTGGGGTCCCGGGTACGTCGTATGGGCTTCATATGGGCAAATAGGGTGCGCCTTCTATGAAGCGCGGCACCCGAACCCATGAGTCATATTTTTGACCCTATGGTACAATTGCAAAGCGCCCTCACAATTATATTATAATATTTATTTTTATTTTATTCTAAACTTAATATTTATCTTTAATTCTAATATTTTTTTATATTAAACTTTATTTACTTATATAATCTTATAATAATAATAGACTATGTTATCTATTTTATTACTTTCTTATTTATTTAATAATACTTTTTAATTTAAATAAAATTTAAAAATTTTAAAACTCGTTAAAAGTATTCGTTTAGCGAGAATTTTTATAGAAAATAAGATATAATAGTTAATGTTATATAAATTAAACTAGCTTAGTTTTAAATAATCAAAATTATTTTTAATTCGATAGCGTGCGTAAGTAATTAATTAGATATATTGAAAATTGATGTATTTCAGCCCTACGGGTGGCCGCAGTGGGGGTGAACCCTTCTAGTAAACCTGGCCTGGTTGCCACTGCACCAGTACTTTTTACTCCTTGTTTCTTTCCAACAAGGAGCCCGGCACCCACTCAAGGAATCACATAATGTCTTTTTTAGACCTCTCACGCGAAGCTCGCAACCTCATTTACCACGCACTACTATGTCCACCGGATGGCGTCTACCTACAGTCAGATGCCCACCGTTGGGCCTGGGCTTCCTCCAATAGATATGGTGATAGCGAGGAAGACGAAGAAGAAGATGATGACGGCAAAGATATCAGTCAACGCGAGAAGAGAAGTCCGACAGCCCCAGCCGCCATACCAGTTTCGACTGCCATCTTCTACGTCAGCCACCAGATCCAACAAGAGGCAAGCCAAGTTTTCTAAGGCTTCAATCGATTTACATTCGACAGTGCCTACACCGCGCTGGAATACCTGGAAAATCCGCGGCCCAGCTTCCGACATTATATCAAAGACCTTGCTTTCACGCGTAGGTCCACATGCGCTGACGATGGAGATTCCACACAATTCTGGGAACCTCTTTGTGAATTCATCAATCGCCACATGCTTCTTAAATCTGTAACTATCCAGGTGCCTCGCGACCGCTCGCATGGAATAGACAAGACCAAGGGGGCTAGAGAAGCGCCAGATTCGGAATGGTATTATTGGCCAGCCCTCGGCTTTTGACTGCATCACTCATGGCTGGAAAATTGCAGAAGCTTAGGATTGGATACTCGGCAACATTAGAAATTCGTGGCTCGGAAGAAGAGGCTCAACAGAGAGAGGCTGGCCTGTCCCAGCACAAGGATCCACTTGAGGATCTGGATTCAATATCTGAGTTAAGGCATTCGCGACCTCAAGAAGAGCTCGAGAGAGAGTTCTCCGAGTCCAAGGCCCTCAGAAATGCCCTCGCTCAAGGACGACCGCACGAATTTGGCACTTTGAAAGAATTGCTCGTTGATCAGAACATCAGGCGGCAGCGACTCAACTTTGTCGTTAGTCGAGAGGATGACCCACATTGGCGATCTCGGTACTGTGCTTGTGCTCACTCGGCCCACCGCAAGCTCAGGGGGCCCGCTCGACTAGCATTTTAACGGGAAACAGAGCCCCTGGCCCAGGTCTCCGCGTTCCGACTGAGATATTAGGTCGTTGTTTCTATCATTTTAGCGGAACCCAGGTGCCGTGATTCGTTGACCGCAGTCTAATCAATCGAGCGCGCTCTCCACCCGTCAGAGCGGATACGAGGTGCTGGCCTTTATCTTCTACGTCTACAAGAAATTAGCCCTTTTCGAGTTTGATTTTCCTGCAAGTCACTTTGGTGTAGTCTCATTTCTATCGGACGTTGCAGTCACAAGGTGGTCGAAACGCAAACGGTGGGTGCGGAAAAGGAGCAGGCTATTGATCCCCAGTATTCCACATGTTACAATGATGTATCCGTGTAGGATCCTGAATCGGCCCATTACAGGCCCCGGAGCAATCCTGTGCTGGCCCAAAGCGTGCTCAGCCTTCGAGCATGATGCTGGTATCTGGCCCAGAAAGCTAAAAAGGATTCAGAGAAAATCTTCGATCGATCTTCAGATGTTGTCACTATTGGGCTGAGAGTGGAGTACACGCATGTTGACGAAGAGCCATTAAATGTCACAAGTTCCACGCACAATTCGATGCAGTCTAGTCTTGACGAAGGGACTTAGATTCAGGCTCAAAAAGCTCCATCACTCATACAAGGGTAGTACTGGCAAAGATTGGCAGGCTTCATTTATGGATGACTACTTCCACGGAAATACGTCACCGCCAGACACAAGTGTCGGCTGGAATATCATCGCCTTGTACGATATACATCTCGCTCGCCCAGTGCTTCCTACGTCAACTCCGAAGCCTAGGTGCTTGACGCTTTCTTAGCAATTATATAGTAGCGTGGCTCGAAGTCGCAATTTGCAGCTTCTGGGGGGGTGAACTGATCCTCCTTGGTATGAACGATCTCAAACCCTGCCTTCTCCAACAATACTTTCCAGCCCGCCCTAGTAAAAAGCGTTATCGGAAGGGTTTCGCCCATAAACTTCCATTCTACTTCATTCGCACACTCGCCATCAGCGTCGTAATTTGCAGCCTTCACCTGCACACAATTCTCAGCAGGAAAGGTGTTGATCAGTAGCAACCCGCCTGGCTTCAGCCACTGAGACCATTTATGTGACATGGTAGTGATCTCCTTACGACTGATCTCGAAGATCGATAGACTGACTACCACACCATCAAACTTCACCGTGGGCACATAGTCGAGCATGTTGACTACCTCGAACGTACCGTTGGGGACGGCTTTGCGGCTCAGTGACACCATGCCTGTTGACCAGTCGATGCCGTGAACATTGCGTTCACTGTCGGCGATGGCTTTCGCAACGGGCTTGCCAGTGCCGCAACCGCACTCGAGGATGACGGCCGAGGGAGGGAGCCTGTTGAGGTACTCCTGGAGGGCGCTCTGCAGACCGGTGTCGCGCCCATAAGCTGCTTCGTACCTGAGGCCGAGATCGCTCCAATATTGTTCCTCGGTGTTTGTTAACTGTGAAGGGTGCTCCATCTTAGGTCCGAGTTTCTCGTTTAGAAAACGTTTTATGGATAGCTCTACTGAGAGGTAGCGGAGATTCAAAAACAATACGGACGATAATTGCACGCGCAACCTTTCAACATGGCGCGGAGAGCTTTGAGGGGTGGAGCTCGAAGCGGGGATATAGGGTTTTGGTGAACAGTCAAATGGCTGAACCAACCTAGTAAGGATGGAGAGTAGTACGACGTTACGGAAAGTAGGTGGGGCGATACCATGCAGCGCGCTTAAATAGGAAGGTGCTTTGAAGCCGGTAGCAAGTTAAAAGGCTGGGTTACAGACGCATTAGTCGAACTAGCGTCCCCTGCTCCTTTATTGCATGAACCAACGACAACATTATGCTCGGGTTTCTTTGCCTTAACGGACAGCTAGTCGCGCATAGAGCCAGTTTGAGTTCTTACTACTCGTCACACAACAGCTTGTCGCCTTGACCTGTGAAAGTACAACTCTCCAACTGTGTCGTGGTGGTGTCCAACACATATCATGCACAAACATTCTCTTCAACATAGTCCCTACCAGCCTTATCGGGAGCGCACTGGTATTGAGCAGCCTTGCTGAGGTGGCCCCGCTGTCGATGATCATGATCATGCAACAGGAAAGCCGCCAGAGAAGGTGACGATCAAACGATACCCAATCGCAACATACTGACGCGACCACCAGCGAAGTCCTCCTTCTAAGCTGTTCATCATGCAGATTGGGAGCGATTGTCATTGTGAGTTGGAGATATAATTGCCAAAAGTTATTCTCGAGACGAGAATAATCACTGCCTTCTGCGGCAATACTCTTAACAACTCGCTTGCTTGCTGCAGGTATGTGCTATTATCAGCACAGTATTACCAAGGAGGTGGACCCAGTTGTTCGTTGACATCAATTCTTGCATCCGTGCAATCAGAAAGGGACATACCTTGGGAGTATAGGGCTGCTTTACGCCTTAGCAGAGGTAATGAGACTGGCAAACCTTTAGGAGATTGGACCTCGCATGGACCTGCGATTTGACGATGTATTGTTCCATTTTCAAAACGACATGCATACTCAGCCTCGATCACCAAAGATGTAGGCTCATTGAATCTTTGATTTTCAACTGTGAGGCCAGAGAGACGGCAAACCTTGCTTGTCACCAAGCATCTACGCAACAAAAACCGCACTGTGTCACGAGTCATCTGTTCCGAAAAGCCTTACTGATAAATTCTGCCAACATCTAGAGCCAAAGTCCGATGCGCTGTTGACCTTGAGTCTAGTCATCATAAAGAAGATGATTCGAAATTGGAAGAAAATGTACTTGATTGTGTCTTCGTTTTCTCTTCTCTTTGTTTGCTTTCGTTGCGCTTTTCCAGCTGCCTATCATTTCAGCTCGAGTAGCAAACAGCGCTCTAGTTTAAAATTGTAAGCTGTTCCCTCTGGGTCCCAATTTCTCCCCCAACATTCATAGCATATTTCTAAACCGCAGCTGCAATGTCGCGTCAGTCAGATACCCGAGTCCCGTATGGCGGCAACCAACACCTCGCGTTGGGTTCAGATCGTAGGAGAAATCCTTCTGGTGACAGGTATGTGGGGGGTGGCGGAGGGGGAGGCGGAAGTGGTGCCCCAACATGTCATAAGGTAGCCTCATTGAGCTGATCGCATGGCTTGCGCTGACAGACGGTTCTAGTGTGGAAGACTCGGTCACATCGCAAGAAGTTGTCCTCAGGGGAACAGCGGTGGTGGACCGAGTGGTGGAGGTGGACCAAGTGGTAGAGGTGGACCGAGTGGTGGAGGTGGTCCTCCCTTCAGAGATTCTCGATCGACTGCGCCTTTACCGTGAGCTCTGTTCTCCTGATCACTTCACTAGAGTTTCCTCTGACCGTGTATCGGTAATTACTCAGTCCAATCTCTGAAAGGTTATCTTTAGACACCAAAAAAGAGAACGTTCTTGTGGAATTGTTCAAGGATGAAGAACGTACTGCCAAAGCTAGACCTTACCGGCCGTCGTACGGTATTAAAGGAATTCCTGTCGAATTCCAGACCAACTATTTCCCAGTGGATCTGCCTTCCGATCTTGTTATGCATCGCTACAGAATCACGATTGATCCTCAATACAGAGACGGACAACAGCTTCCCGAACCCAAAAATAAGAAATTGAAACAAATCATCAAGATTTGGCTCAATCTTTTACAGTCCTCCTTACAGAAACTGCCCGTTGCCACTGATTTCAAGTCAAATTTGATTTGTACTGAGAAAATTCCAGAAGGCTGGTGGGTCACAAGGGTCAAGTATTTTCATGAATACGACCAGGCACCAGGCGCAGTTCCACAAATGTATACGCTCCGCATCGAGGAGACGCCTCCACCCCTCAGCATATCAGTGCTGAAAACGCTCTTGGCGTCCACGAACGAAAGACCGCCGTTTGAAGACAGGGAGCTGATGCTACAAACGCTCAACATCATATTTGGCCATCATTCTAAATCCAGTTCCGCGATCACCATGATTGGAAGTAACAGAGCCTATCCAAATTATAACACCACCACCTAAAAATTGCCTCTCACGGGCGGTCTCGAAGCTATTCGTGGATACTTCTTGAGTGTGCGGCTTGCAAGCTTCCGCAGCATTGTGAACGTCAACGTCAGTCACGGGGCATTCTACGAGCCCCAAAAACTGCAGACCTTGGTGGACGAATGGGGCGCCATATTCAACAACGCTGAGGACACGTACTGGGTCGCGCTTGAGGGTTTTCTCAAGGGCCTGAAGGTGAAGACCCAATACATCAAGGATGAGAAGCGCAACCAAGTCACCCGGATACGAACCATCAAGAGTTTCGCATCGCCAAGAGATGGCGGAGGAAACGACCATCCCCCCGAGGTTGAAGAGTTTGCGGCTCCACCGCAAGAGGTGTGGTTTTACCTCGATGACCAGAGGGACTTTAGGAAGCAAAAGAAGAAACATCCGAAAAATGGCGTCATAATGGACAAATACATCAATGTTGATGAGTTTTTCAAGACCAGTAGATCAATCAGTAATCCCAAGCTCTAGCTTTTGCTGATTTCCCTCAGAATACAACATCACATCAGATCCGGGTAGAAACTACCCAGTGCTCAATTTCGGATCGAGAGGAGATCCTACATACGTGCCTGCTGAGGCTTGTGTTGTGGAGCCTAGGTACGTACGAATCTCGTTCAAACTACATCACAAGAGAAATCCTAATACGCAAACCTACAACAGCCAACTTGCAAAGCTCAATCCCGATCAAACAGAAAAAATGAGAGATTTTGCAGTTCGAAAACCCCATTTGAATGCGGACTCAATCCTCTCTAGCGGCCTTTCGGTTTTGGGCCTCTCTCAAAGAGAATCTGACGTGGTGAGAAACTTGACCCTGAGAATCCCACATTGTACTGATTCAGGCAGAGCCGATTTGGCATTGGCATAGAAAGGAAAATGCTAGCAGTTTACGGGCGGATGCTTACTCGGCCCGTTGTTATGTACAAAGGCGACAAAACTGCTAGTGAGTCGTCGGGAGGGTGGAACCTCAGAGGAGTAAATTTCCAACAACCAGTCAGTTTAAAAAAATGGGGGTGCTTGGGAATTCTTGGCTCTGGGAACAACTCCGGGCCCGGTTTATACAAATCAGCGATTAAGGAATTCAGAAATAACCTCGATGCTTGTGGTATCCAGACAAGCGAACCGTTATCGGACCAAATCATCTTGGATAAGGGCAGGACCATGGAGGACATTATTCATGAGATGCACCAGAAAAGAAAGCTCGACATTATCCTTATCGTCCTACCAAGGAAGGAAACCGCGCTCTACAATCGGATCAAGAACTTTTGTGACCGGACGGAAGGTGTTCATACCGTGTGCGTCCTTGAACGAAAATTCATGAATCACGATGCCACGTATTTCGCCAATGTAGCTTTGAAATTTAACCTGAAGCTTGGCGGCACGAATCACATACTCAAGGAAGTTGATATGGGCATCATTTCTAAAGGCCACACCATGGTCGTTGGGATAGATGTAATACATCCATCGCCCGGCTCTGGGAAAGCCAGTATCGCCTCCATGGTGGCCAGTATTGACAAGGATCTTGCGCAATGGCCGGTGGATTTGCGAGTGCAAGTGCGTGAGGGTCAGGAGATGCTGGATAAGATTAACGATATGCTTGCGTCACGTCTTGATCGATGGAAGAGCAAAAACGGTGCCTTTCCTGAGAACATCCTCATTTACCGCGACGGGGTTTCGGAAGGCCAGTACCAACAAGTCCTTGATCAAGAATTGGCACCTATGCGAAGAACTTGTAATGATTTGTACGACAACGACGGCCGCCGACCTCAGCCTCGTTTCACTCTTATTGTGGTTGGCAAACGCCATCATACCCGCTTCTTCCCTCCTCCGGAACACCCTCATGTCGCCAAAAACGGCAACCCGCAGAGAGGCCTCGTTGTGGACCGTAGCATCACCGAAGCGCGCAATTGGGACTTCTTCCTTCAGTCGCACGATGCCATCAAAGGCACAGCCCGCCCAGCCCACTATTACGTCCTTTGGGATGAGATATTCACTAACCCTCAGCTCAAGTCCAGCCACGACTCCATCGAGCCTAATGTCCCGCCAGCCGACAGACTAGAGCGTCTCTCGCACAGTTTGTGCTACATGTTCGGCCGCGCTGCCAAGGCCGTCATTAGTGTTCTCATTCATGAAGGCATACACATCGGGACCAAGCAGTACTGTAGATAGATGATTGGGCCATCCCGACGCTAAGGTTAGTAGTTAGTAGGCTTAGCTAGGTCGTTAGCAGGTCTAGATAAGCCCCTGGACGTGTCTTAGCGCTAGAAAACTCTCTACATCTATACGATATAGACTTAAAGTGTCTAACTAGATAGCTATATATAGGCGTAGATAAATAAGACAAAGAATACGATTACTCTAAGTGAGAAGAATTCGAATAAAGAGCCAACTAATAATGTAAGATCTATACATATAATGCTCTCAAGAACACGTATTCCCCGTATATACGTATATATCTTAAATAAAGACTAGATTATAAGATATATTAACTTATAATTCTATTATTCGATTAATATTCTTATTTACAAAAATATATATATCGAGATTAAATAATACTATAGATAAATAATTAAGTCGTCTTAACGCTAAGATTAATAATTAATAAACTTAACTAAATCGTTAGCAGATCTAAATAAATCCCTAAACGTGTCTTAGCGCTAGAAAATTCTCAAATAATTAAAAGATATTATATAAGAACTCTATAAAAGACTTTATATAGCGATTTAATAATATAAGCATCGCTAGTATTAGCGCTAATAAAACGAAAGATACTAATATCTTCATAATATAATAAAAATTCGCTTAAGATAAATAATAATATAGAGACGATAAAAATCGAACTTTTAGCGTTTTAATAATATAATCTTATCGTCGCTAAGACTTATCTTTTATACTAAAATAGTAATCTCTCTATAAAAGAAATATCTTAAATAATAATTTCTTATATTAAGCGAGATTAATATTTAATAGAGTTAATCGATAATTAGCTCTTTAATAAAAGAGTTCTTATTTAATTAAAAGAGGAAATTATTTAATAAAATCTTTTATTTAAAGAGATATCGTAAGATCTTCACTATATAAGCGTTATTATTTAACGCTATAATAATAAGTGTTATCTTTTAATAAAAGAGATTCGTTTTAAATATTAAAAATATAAATTCGAGATATTTCTTATATAGTCTTATCGAGCGACAAGTGAGAAATTATTACTCGAAGTCTCGATCTTTACGATTACGTATAATATATATAAACTCGCTTATACGAAGAAATACAATAAATATAAGATAAAAGACTATATAGAGCGTTACTCCGGCCTTATCTTCTTAATTAATATAAGTAAGTATTTATAATAATAGATCTTTAATAATTAAACGATATTCTTTTATCTTAATCTCGTCTTATAGACGTTAAATATTAACGATAATTCTTTATAACTAAGAATTATAAAATATCGTAAGATTCTTATATCTTATATTAATATAAACTAATTTAACGTCTATTAAATAGATCTTTATAATCTTAATCTTAACTTATCTTATACTAAGATATAAGATTTAACTAGCGAGTAAGTTAACAATCGCTAAGAAGAAAGAAGTGCTCTTATTAATAACGCAATAAGCGCTATATAACTTAATAGATATAATATACGTTTTTCGCGTCTTTGCGACCAAATTCTATTAGAGAAAACGAGCTATCTCTCATAATAGTACGATCTAATTATATTAGAAATCTAATAGATTTCGCTTTAACTCTACGAAGCGATTAAGATATATCTCAGCTATAAATATACATTAGTAATCTTTCGATATTAAAAGCGTAATAAGTTATTTATTAGTTTATTAGTCTTAGTTAAGATCTATATTAAGATTAAATAGATATCGTATTTAATTAATAGTATTATTATATCTCGTAGTAAGATTATAATTAATTCGCGAATAGAGAACTTTCTAAAATTATAAATATATACGTCGTTATCGTAATATAGCATTAATCGTAATTTCTAAAGTCTTTATAACTATAGTCGAATAACGTAATATACGATCTTTATTTCTTTAAACTAAATATCTTTCTAACGATAACGTATAATTATCGAAATATTAAAAGTCTTCTAAATCGACTATAAAAGATTTAAATACTTTAGAATATAGTCTTTTATATTAAAGATCCCTAATACGTCGATTTAAATATATTATATTAATCGATTAATAACGTAACAAATTAACTTAAGACTATTTTAATTTTTTAGAAAAATCTCTTATTATCGTAGATCGATCTTTATATATAATATAATTTTAATAAGTGCTATTAATCTTCGAATAGCATTAAAAAATCGTCTTAAGAACGCTCTCTCTAAGATCACGATCTTAGCGATAAATAATAAGAATTCAATCGCTAACTTAAGCTCGCGATATAAGATTACCGCTCGATTTAAAAGATTCTTAATCGTATTTCTCGCTCGGGCGAGCTTATCGAGAAAAAGTCTAGTCTATATTAAGATATTATCGAACTTAATCCCTAGAAAATCGACTATAATATTTATAATATTCTTAATGTGATTAATCTTAAAGTCTAATTCTTTATATACGAGATCGAATTATTAGTTATATATAATCGTATTATCGATTAATGCTAAGATAGCGAAGAAATCGTTTAGATAGTAAAGTACTATAATTTAAAGAAGAATTATTATCAAGATTTAATTAAGAGTCTTTACGAATAAATTAAATATAAATAATAACGTACGTAGATCGAAGAATAGATATCGTTTTATTTAATAGCGATTATTATAGTGAAATCCTAGTAATTATTAATCTAAAATTACGATCGATATATATCTAAAGACGTCTTTTAAGTCTCTTTTAACGAATTAAGCCTTAAGATCTTATTATAATAATGCGATTACTACGTTATTATATATAGCGTATTTTAAAGCCTCTTAGTCCTAAGATATATTATTATTAATTAAGATCTTATATAAGAATAAGAGGTTATAAATACGTCTTTAATTATTATTATGCTTCGAGATTAGCTTTAACGGCGAATAGACGAATTATTATTTCGCCTAAGAGTTAACCTCGACTAGATAATTATACTAAAGCTATTTTTAAAAATTTTTTATTAATATATTAGATACTATAAGGGTTAATTAATAATTATAATTACGATAACTTAGAATTTAATATCGATATTTAATTTTTATTTTCTTTCGAAGAATAGTTAAAAGAATCTTTACGAATATAAGATCTAAATAATTCTTTAATTAACGATCTTAATTTTTTACTCGTAGCGAATCTTAACTAATTAAATCTAGATCTAATAAATCGTATAGCGCGTATAAGAATTCTTCTACTATATGTAATAATAATATAGATATCTACAAATACGTTAAGAGTTATTTAGACTTTAAAATTCGATTATTAAGCGAGATAAAATTAATGCTTAAGATCTTAATTTTAATCTTATAATACGTATTTACTAAGTAATTTAGCTAATAATTAAGATAAATATAAATATACTAATAGTGCTCGCTTAAGTATCGTCTTTTATTAAAATTTTAATATATAGCGGAGAATTTAAGAATAGAATCTAAGTTCTACTTAATATCGATAAAGGCGACTATTTTACGTAATAGAAGATCGCTATAATATCTATTCTTGATAATTTAAACTATAAAATTATTCTAATTATTTAAGATACATACGTTTATAAACGTATAATAATATTCTCGAATAAAGTTAAATTTATATAAGGCTAATAACTTAGCTAAACGAAAATAATAGTCTAATAATATCTTCTATAGGCGAATAATCACTATAAGATATATATAATAATATATAATTTAACTATACACCTCGAAACACTATAGTAGAGATATTATCTTATTGTCTTCTTAAGTATTATTCGTATCGACGCGATTAATATATTCTCAATTTAGCTTGATAAGGTTTTCGAATTTAAACGTCTTAAAGAAGATTTATTTAAAATATTTAATATCGATAACGCGATAGCGTTTATAAAGATTAAGAAAGAGATGTATATCTTTAATATACATAAAAGAGACTCTAAAATTATCACTCTCCTCTAAATTACTATTAAACTCGAATAAATAATATTAATAATAACGATAATAGCGGCGAGAGCGTAACTTATATATTCGATATTACTTATAAAAATTATATTTATACTTAACGAGATATTCTTTTAGTTCTAAGACTTAATCGCGATAACTAAAAATCTTAATATCGATCTTTTTAATTACGCTTAGGCTAAGAATTCCTAAGAAGAATATCTTTGATATCATAGATTTATTTCTATGAGATCGAGCGAAGTTAGAGGGAAAAGAGAGTATAATAGTCTTTGCGAGTGCCTTAGGCCTATTAAAGATCTTTTTAAAGATCTTCTTAAATATCTTAAAGCGTTTAATAGCGATAATTATAATATAAGAAGAATAAGATAATTAAAAAGATTAAAATAGATATAGGTGTGAATAAAATAAGAAGAATATATATTAATCTAATATGCAGGTGTTTAATAATTTAGAATTAGTTGAATAAAGATTATAAAAGAATGCGATTGCTTTGAGTGAGAAGAATTCGAATAAAGAGTCAACTAATAATGTGAGACCTATACATATAGTGCTCTCGAGGACACGTGTTCCCCGCATGTGCGCATGCATCTGGAACAGGGGCTGGATCATGAGACACACTAACTCATAGTCCCACTATTCGAGTATCCCTGCACCTGTTTACTACGCCGACATTGCGTGCACGAGGGCGGGACATTACCTTGCAGATGCCCTAACGGACTCGCAGTCTGTGACGACTGATAATTCGAACCTGACGGCTGGACAGCGGGAAAGGCTGTGTACACAATTGCAGGCGAGGATTGATGTCCATAGCAATCTAGCGAGTTCGATGTTTTACGTCTAAGTGCCGCTATCCTCGACATGGGAGGAAAGAAAGGAGGGGGGGAAAAGCACTGCTACATGGCAAGTAGGGAGCTTTTGTCAGCTGGAGGAAGGAGTAGATTATAATTATCAACGTTCTGAGGCGAACTGGCTTCCAGCCGAGCATTTGGTTTTTAGATAAGATATGGTAGGTATAGTCTGATAATATTCAGGCTGCGCCGAAACTTAGTTGACTAACGAGATTGGTGAAGGTCTGGAGATTGTGGTTGGGCTGGAGGATGATGCCATGGAATGACTGAATAGGGATGAAGCTTTGGATAAGTTTGGCTCGGTTGTTGCGAGGACGGTAAATTTCATAGTTGTCCAAACCGCGACCAGTCAACAACGAGGTTATGGCTTCAGCTCATCATTTTCCACAAGTCCGCCAAGATTATTCCTTGTATAGCCACCCGGAAAGTCAGTGATGATGGCATCTCGCACCAGTGGGACTCTTCAATGGAGTGTCTCATGACTCAACTGCTATTCTAGAGAGATGCGCATATGCGCCTAGCAGGAGACACGTTGCATGGAGTGAGCTGTACTTGTATGGATCTCTCTCATCGAAAACTAGCTCTTCATTCTTATTCATCTTTTTCTGAGTCATGGCATTTTCTTGTCCTACCCGCTTGTGCCGGTATATAGCTAGCTCTATAGCATCATTCTAGGTCTATGTTGCATGGCATAGGGTTCCTTTTAGCGCTGGGGCATATGTTAAGGCTGATTCAGGCTTGCTGGTCTTTGAATTTTGGGACGAGCTAATCAGCTACTTAAGCCGGTGGGTAGGCTTCGTTCCAAGGGAAACATTAGTATTTGTTTTTGCATCGCCTGCAATTAGTATCAGTTTCTACAACGTTGATGGCAGATGTACGAACTAGGACCATGGAGATCGTTTGCGGAATTTTATTTGCAACTTGCATGGTCTGATATAGTACCCTGGTCGCTCGGGGTAGCGAAGATGGAAAGTGACTGACTATGATAGGTGGTCATTGAAGTCTTCAAAAGTATAAAATCATGCTTTAAGTTCCCCCAGTTGGAGCGCTTGGATCCGTGCCGCAGCGCTGCTTGCTGCCTAGGAAATAAGCCGAGGGCGGTGCACCTAGAAGTGTGCCTTGCCGAACCGTGTACATAATCATTCAAATATTCAAGTATGCCATATTACGGGGTATAAATTCAGCGCCCCCAAATACCACAGTGAACCCTCGCACCGGCTTTTCGACCTCGATATGGCCACCCAGATACCCTTCATCAACGAGCTCACCCAAATCATGGAATCGCTCAAAAGCCACAAGCGGTACTTCCTGCGCTCAGCAGCGATCGTGTCGATACTCCTCGGGAGCACCTTGAATTTTGTGACTCTGCTAGCCGTGTTCATAGGCGTTTATGGTGGCGCGGCGCCTAAGCACCTCACTGCCTGGATATCGATAGTGGTACGTCGGATACCCCTGCTCTATGAGTCCGCATCTTAATCCAATTTGAAGCTTTCTGTATCCTTCATCTGGAACTTGGCTGATCTCGCGTCGCACTCGGACCGTATCTTTAAGCGAAAGTATCTCATCTCCATCAATTCCTTGGTCTTCGTCGACACGCTGGGGTTCCTGGGCTTTTTGGCTATTCTCATCGCCAATGGAATTATAGCAAATAACATGTACCGTGGACCTAGGATCCTGATGGTCTACAATTTAGTTCTTAGTGTTCTCATTCATGAAGGCATACACATCGGGATCAAGCAGTACTGTAGATAGTTGATTGGGCCGTCCCAACGCTAAGGTTAGTAGTTAGTAGGCTTAGCTAGGTCGTTAGCAGGTCTAGATAAGCCCCTGGACGTGTCTTAGCGCTAGAAAACTCTCTACATCTATACGATATAGACTTAAAGTATCTAATTAAATAGTTATATATAGGCGTGAAAAAGTGAGATAAAAGAATACGATTACTCTAAGTGAGAAGAATTCGAATAAAGAATCAACTAATAATATAAGACTTATACATATAATACTCTCGAAGACACGTGTTCTCCGCATATACGTATGCATCTAAAATAGAGACTAAATTATAAGATATATTAACTTATAGTCTTATTATTCGATTAATATTCTTATCTATAAAAATATATATATCGAGATTAAATAGTATTATAGATAATTAATTGAGTCGTCTTAACGCTAAGATTAATAATTAATAAGCTTAACTAAATCGTTAATAGATCTAGATAAGTTTCTAAACGTGCCCTAGCGCTAGAAAACTCTTAAATAATTAAAAGACGTTATATAAGAATCTTATAGAAGACTTCACATAACGATCTAATAATATAAGCATCGCTAGCACTAGCGCTAATAAAACGAAAGATATTAATATCTTCGTAATATAATAAGTATTCGCTTAAGGTAAATAAAAATATAGAGACGATAGAAATCGAACTTTTAGCGTCTTAATAATATAATCTTATCGTCGCTAAGACTCGTCTCGCGTGCTAAAATAGTAATCTCTCTATAAAAGAAGTACTTTAAATAATAATTTCTTATATAAAGCGAGATTAATATTTAACGAAGTTAATTAACGATTAGCTCTTTAGTAAAAGAGTTCTTATCTAATTAAAAGAGAAGACTATTTAATAAGATCTTTTATCTAAAGAGATATTATAAGATCTTTACTATATAAGTATTATTATTTATTATTATAATAATAAATATTATCTCTTAATAAAAGAGATTCGTTTTAAATACTAAAAGTGTAAATTTAAGATATTTTTTATATAGTCTTATTAAGCGACGAGTAAAGAATTATTACTCGAAGTCTCGGTCTTTACGATTACGTATAATATATATAAACTCGCTTACACGAAGAAATACGACGAATACGAGATAAAAGATTATATAGAGTATTGCTTCGACCTCGTCTTCTTAATTAATATAAGTAAATATCTATAATAATAGATCTTTAATAATTAAACGATATTCTTTCGTCTTAGCCTCGCCTCGTAGACGTTAAATATCAATAATTATTCTTTGCAACTAAGGATTATAAAATATCGTAAGATTCTTATATCTTATATTAACGTAAGCTAATCTAATATCTATTAGATAGACTTTAATAATCTTAGTTTTAACTCGTCTTATATTAAGATATACGATTTAATTAACGAGTGAGTTAACGATTACTAAAAAAAAAGAAGTACTTTTATTAATAGCGCAATAAGCGCTATATAACTTAATAGATATAATATACGTTTTTCGCGTCTTTACGATTAAACCCCATTAAAGAAAACGAGCTATCTCTCGTGATAGTGCAGTCTAATTATATTAGAAATCTAATAGATCTCGCCCTAGCTCTACGAAGCGATTAAGATATATCTTAATTATAAATATACGTTAGCGATCTTTCGATATCGAAAGCGTAATAAATTATCTATTAGCTTATTAATCTTAATTAAAATTTATATTAAGATTAAATAAATATCGTATTTAGTTAATAGCATTATTATATCTTATAGTAAGATTATAACTAATTCGCGAATAGAGGACTTTCTAAGACTATAAATATATGCGTTATTATCGCAATATAGTATTAATCGTAATCTTCGAAGTCTTTATAATTATAATCGAATAGCGTAATATATAACTTTTATTTCTTTAAACTAGATATCTTTTTAACGATAACGTGTGATTATTAAAATATTAAAAGCCCTCTAAATCGATTATAAGAGATCTAGATACTTTAGAATATAGTCTCTCATATTATAAATCCCTAATACGTTGGTTTAAATATATTATATTAATTAACTAGTAACGTAGCGAATTAATTTAAGATTATTTTAATCTTTTAGAAAGATCTCTTACTATCGTAGATCAATCTTTATATATAATATAATTCTAATAAATACGATTAACCTTCAAATAATATTAAAAAGTCGTCTTAAGAATATTCTTTTTAGAATCACGATCTTAGCGATAAATAATAAGAAATCGATCGCTAACTCGAGCTTACGATATAAGATCATCGCCCGATTTAGAAGATTTTTAATCGTGTTTCTCGCTCGGGCGAGCTTATCGAGAGAAAGTCTAATCTATATTAGAATATTATCGAACTTAATCCCTAGAAAATCGACTATAATACTCATAATATTCTTAATGTAATTAATTTTAAAGTCTAATTCTTTATATATAAAATCGAATTATTAATCGTATACGATCGTATTATCGATTAATGCTAGAATAGCGAAGAAATCGTCTAGATAATAAAGTATTATAATTTAAAGAAGAATTATTATTAAGATTTAATTAAGAGTCTTTACGAATAGATTAAATATAAATAATAACGTACGTAGATCGAAAGATAGGTATCGTTCTATTTAATAGTTATCGTTATAGTGAAATCCTAGTAATTATTACTTCGCCTAAAGATTAACCTCGACCAGACGATTATATTAAAGCTATTTTTAAAGATTCGCCGTTAATATATTAGATATTATAAGAATTAATTAATAATTGTAATTACGATAGCGTAGAATTTAATCTCGATATTTAATTTTTACTTTTTTCCTAAGAATAATTAAAAGAATCTTTATGAATATAAGATCTAAATAATTCTTTAATTAACGATCTTAATCTTTTATTTATAGCGAATTTTAACTAATTAAATCTAGATTTAATAAATCGTATAGCGCGTACGAAAATTCTTCTATTATATATAGTAGTAATATAAGTATCTACGAGTGCGTTAAGAGTTATTTAGACTTTAAAATTCGATTATTAAGCGAGATAAGATTAATGCTTAAGACCTCGATTTTAATCTTATAATATATATTTACTAAGTAATTTAGCTAATAATTAAGATAAATATAAATATATTAATAGTACTCGCATAAGTATCGTCTTTTATTAAAATTTCGATATATAGCGGAGAATTTAAGAGTAGAACCTAAGTTTTATTTAATATTAATAAGGGCGATTATTTTACGTAGTAGAAGATCGCTATAATATCTATTCTTGATAATTTAAACTATAAAATTATTTTAATCGTTTAAGATACATACGTTTATAAACGTATAATAATATTCTCGAATAAAGTCAAATTTATATAAGACTAATAACTTAGGCGAAAATAATAATTTAATAATATCTTCTATAAACGAATAATTATTATAAGATATACATAATAACATATAATTTAGTTATACACCTCGAAACACTATAATAGAGATATTATCTTATTTACTTTTTAAGCATCGTTTATATCGACGCGATTAACGTATTCTCGACTTAGTTTAATAAGGTTTTCGAATTTAAACGTTTCAAAAAAGATTTACTTAAAATACTTAATATCGACGACGCGATAGCGTTTATAAAGATTAAGAAAGAAATACGTATCTTTAATATACATAAAAGAGACTTTAAGATTATTATTCTTCTCTAAATTACTATTAGACTTAAATAAATAATATTAATAATAGCGATAACGGCGACGAGAGCGTAATTTATATATTCGATATTACTTATAATAATTATATTCGTACTTAACGAGACGTTCTTTTAATTTTAAGACTTAATCGCGATAACTAAAAACCTTAATATTAATCTCCTTAATCACGCTTAAGCTAAGAGTTCCTAAAAAGAATATCTCCGATATTATAAGCTTATTTCTACGAAATCGAGCGAAGCGAGAGAGAGAAGAAAATATAATGATCTTTGCGGGCGCTTTAGACCTACTAAAAATCTTCTTAAATATCTTAAAGCGTCTAATAGCGATAATTATAATGTAAGAAAAATAAATAATTGAGAAGATTAAAATAAGTATAGATATAGATAAAATAAGAAGAATATATACTAATCTAGTATGTAGGTGTTTAATAATTTAGAATCAATTAAATAAAGATTACAAAAGAATACGATTACTCTAAGTGAGAAGAATTCGAATAAAGAGTCAACTAATGATGTGAGATCTATACATATAGTGCTCTCGAAGACACGTGTTTCCCGCATGTGCGTATGCATCTGGAACAGGGGCTGGATCATGAGACACACTAACCCATAGTCCCACTATTCGACTTGGATGTTTTGCTGGTGAGCTTGCTTGTCCACTCTAGAGTCCGTAATGAGGGCTAACTTAGCTGAAATATCCTTGCACTGCTATTCATGGATTGATTGCCCTCCGGAATCTGCCAAACGCGTTTGTCACTATGGGCCATGGAAGCACGTGCTGTCGTGAGTGTCACCACAAGGCAAATAGACAGGAGACACGGGCGAAAGATGGAGGATATCAGCCTTTGCTTGAAAGAGCAAATACGGAAGATGGATATCAAGATCTTGAAGCGAATACGACGGGTGACACTGTCTAGTTTACAACGCGGTCAGGAGATCAGTCATGATTGGTGGACAACTGGGAGTGGAATATCTTACTGACTGGTTTCATCGACCTTGATCGCAGAATTCATGAGACAACCAGCTCAGGATTTTCGGACGATCAGAGGTAGCCATTTCTTCCGAAAGGTTCAAACCATCATATATGGCATATTCAGTATGCGGTGCATATCGAGTAGGCGGAGATGCGATTGTGGAGAATCGTAGGGGCAGACAGCGCTTTTGAGGCTACCATGTACAATTCATCTTGTCCTAAGTACGATTCTACCTTGATCAGTTTACCACCCTCTAAACAGGGCTCTATGCTTTCCTCGCCTCACAACTCCCAATCATGTGTTTGACACTCCAGCAAGGACTTCCGGCCCAAAGATTTGATAGGCCTTTTGAAGAAGCACGTTGTGAAGATCATCCCGGGCTAGAAGTCGCCGCCAGGCCATGATCGTATGCTTGAATCAAATCCTTGTCAACACCAACCATCTCCCGTTAACCATAGACGGCCCTTGCAACAACACGTAGAAGTGAATAAAGCTGAATCATCATAATCCTCAACACTGCCCCCTCCTGAGGTTATACACCGGGACTGAATACCATGACGAGCCATTTTTGTAATGTGATCTATGATCACGATCCAGAAGGCTTTGCTAGTTTCTGGACGTCCTATACCACACTGTGTTTCATGCGTTATACTCGGGATCGCTCGGATGGACAAGCTTGGATTTTGAGCTGCGATGATGATATAGCGGGAAGGTCCTGGCGGCTATAGTAGCTCGGAGGTGAGGGATGTCATTCTTTCTTTGTTAAATCCAGAAGATTGTACAACTTGGAGAGGTGGTAGTTGTTATACTTGAGTTAATTGCCTCTTAAGATAAAAGCATACCTTAGTACGACAGCCACAAAGCTCAAAAGTTGAACTGTATCTAGTGGCGTAGGCTAGCGTCGTCTCGCTTAATACGACGCCACACATAAATGATGATCAAAAACCAATTGATTTACAGTGCACTTCAATCCAAATGGCTACGCCCTCCTTTTACAGAATATGCAATGCTGTATCTACAGCGACTAGCGATACACAAGACAAGAGTAGGTACCTTACAGCTTAGATGTGGGTGAGTATCATATATGTGAAGCGACAAGAAGAACTAAAGGACTGCCGTCTTCTGTGGCTTCTGCATATGGCGCATCTCGACTGCGTGGTATTGCCGTGCCTCCCCTCAGCCGGCCTCAGTCATACTGTGGCTTTGGACTTTCACTACATTCTTGCTTTATCTTTCTTACTTGGCAGTACCCAAAGCCCAATATCCTTCTGATTCGCATAGGGCTGACTATCTACCGAATGGCGACCTTGACGCTCACTCAGATGGACGTTCCACAGATCCTTTTTGTCTAAGAGAAGGCTCAGCGCTAAGCTCACCAGAGGTCGTCCGAGCTATCTCTTAGAGAAAATAAAAATTATAAGGTTACGTTGTCGTCCAATGGCAAAGCAAGGGGAATCTGAGTGGCTTCCGCTTGGTTCCGCCCAAGCCTGCCTTCCGCCTCCAAGGCGTAGAGTGTCTTGTGTTTCTTGGCAAGGATGAAAGATTTCCGATTCCACTCGTATCTAGTGAGGACACCTATGCATTCTCTGCTGCTTCGGGCTCGCTCTTCCCGTCTGATGCTAATGTATCATTGATGCGTAGACCATATGTTGTAGCCTATGGTCTACACATTTGATAGCTCATTGTGGTATTCTGATCACGTAAAGAGCACCCTTCTGTGTTCTTCCCGCTGTCGATAAGCTTTCTTTAAGAGTTGGTATCATTGGTTCATTTGGAATCCTTTCATCGACTGACCATTATAGCCAAGATTTCTTATCGACACAGCAGCCCGAGGCGGCTCGAAGCTGCAAATATTCCAAATGCCGAACCCAAATGACCTCAGGGACGAGCGATTCGCCAATACAGAACCATAGCATACTACACAGATCCGTGGGTGCACTTTGATTAAGCGTTTTGGAGCCTTTCTGGAACAAGCCAATGGCAAAATCTCGACCACACAGCGCTGTGTCGCACGTAGCAAAATCAAAGAATGATGACGGTCAGGGTCCGCCCCATAAGCGGACTGTTGGGTATAAGAAGGGCCAGGTCCCGCATCTCCTTCAGCAGTTTCAATTCATCTTTCGTTACACACTCTTTTCACACTCTTTCACTCGCGGCTTTTCTGCTGTCATTCTCTAGACTTCTGATTCCGGTAATCAGAGTCTTCAGCCACACTATCTTTAAACACATTCTTTTTATTCGCGCTTTTTGATAGGATGCATTCAAAGGTTTTCTTGGCTTCCCTACTGGGGCTCTCTGCTGCAGTCCCCCTTGGGAAACAGGGCGCATCAGACTGCAGCAACTGCCCAATGGAAACAGTTACAGTCACAGTCACCCAATCTTGCGGAGTGACCGCAACCAGTTCGAAACCTTCGACATCATCCTCCATTAAAGAATCGTCGAGTAGCAAGCAAACATCCATTCCTTCGTCGAGCACTCACTCTGGCAGTGTGTACTCATCCATTCCCTCAACATCACTAACAAGCAGCTACCAATCAACTTCCTCCTCCGCTGCTCAATCGAGCAGCCATTCATCATCCTCTGTGTACTCCAGCTCTCCATCAATTAGTCGCGTGAGCACATCATCGTCGGCCAGCTCTAGCAAGATCTCTTCGTCCAACAGCTCCGCTATGCCAATCACCTCGAGCAGCTCTAGCTCTAGTAAGAGCTCTTCTAGTTTTGTGCGAGCGTCCTCGGCGAGCTCAAGCAAAGTCACAAGCTCCAGCAGCTCCAGCTTGATCAAGACATCCTCTTCCAGCAGCTCAAGTTCGGTGCACCCATCAACTTCAAGCAGCTCGGTCAAGATTTTCTCTTCCGGCAGCTCCAGCTCATTGCAGCCATCCTCCTCAAGCAGCTCTATCAGGACTTTTTCCAGATCCAACTCGATGCAACCATCATCCTCTAGCAGCTTGATCAGATCGTCTTCTTCCAGCAGCGCGAGCTCAGTACAACCATCATCTTCAAGCAGCTCCGTCAAGATCTCCTCTTCCAGCTCGGCCAAGACTTCCGCAAGCTCCAGCTCGTTGCACCCATCATCCTCAAGCAGCTCTATCAGGACTTTTTCCAGATCCAGCTCGATGCAACCATCATCCTCGAGCAGCTCGATCAAGACTTCTTCCAGCGGCTCCAGCTCAGTGCGCCCATCCTCATCCTCTTCAAGTCAGACTTCTTCATCTAGCAAGGTACGCGTTTTCGCAAGGGATTCCTAGCTAATAAGCACAGCCGAGCACTCTGGTTACCGTAGTCATCCAACAATGGAAGCTATGCTAACTGATAATCATGAATAGGTTACTTCATCGATCCAGACCACTGTTTCGAGCTCTGTGCACACAACCTTGTCTTCGTCTACCCAGGTATCATCTTCGTCCAGCAAAGCCTCGCAATCAAGCTCAGCGACTAGCATTTCATCAAGCACTCAGCCGACGGTCAGCTCCAAGTCAAGCTCTAGCACTCCTTCAAGCGTGCACTCGGCTTCTACGTCAGGCAGCAAGCCTGCTTCATCTTCGAGCAGCACCCCTGTGTCATCGTCGAGCACCAAGCCTGCTTCGTCCTCGAGCACCAGCTACTCCAGTGCCGTAACCAGCAGCTCTAGCAGCAGCAAGTCGGTTGAAACTTCCAGCAGCCACCCCTCTACCCCATCAGGCAGCTCCAGTAGCATCCAGACGACTGTCTCATCTAGCACTCACTCGACCGTGTCGCCAAGCAGCCCCAGCAGTACCCAGACGACTGTCTCCAGCAGCTCTTCAAGCATCGAGTCGACTGTTGCTCCTAGCAGCTCCAGCAGCAGCAAGACTACTATATCCAGCAGCTCTTCGAGCATTAAATCAACCGTTGCTCCCAGCAGCTCTCTAAGTGCACAATCGACTGTACCAAGTAGCTCGGTCAGCAGCACACAGCCGTCTAGCACGCAGTCATCTATAAGCTCGTCGGTTTCCAGTGAAATGTCAAGCACGCTATCAAACTCTAAGACGTCAACCTCAAGCAGCCAAGCTAGCACCCAGTCATCCAGCTCACTCTCCAGCATGATCACTTCTGTCTCAAGCTCAATCACAAGCGCAAGGTCTAGCCCTAGCTCTTCGGCGGTTGTCTCCTCAACGTCTTCAACCCCTAGCTCGTCCGCCAGCTCCCAGACCTCTTCGGCTTCTTCCTCCCAGATGACCTCCTCCGTGCCTTCCACCTCCAGCGTCGCATCGAGCTCCAAAGCATCTTCCGTGTCCAGCACCTCTCAAAGCTCAACTGTGTCGTCCACATCTAGCGCAGCCCCAAGCTCTAAGACATCCTCAGCTTCCAGCTCGGTCAAGACATCTTCAGCTTCAGCTTCAGCTCCCAGCACGGTCAAGGCATCTGCTGTGTCTTCCGCAGCCAGCACACCTTCAAGCTCTGCCGCTTCATCGGCCGTCACAAGGAGACGCAAAAACAAGGCATCTAAGACCACAACCGCTCCGGTGCGCTACTCGACCAAAGATGTCATCACCACAGAGATTGTCTACACAACGGTTACAAGCTGCCCACTAACCACCACAACCGTCACCAGGAAAGGCGGAAGGACATCCGTAGAAGTCATCACCAGAGTCTCCACCTTCTTGACCACCGACACCGTGACCATCTGCCCCCAGTGCACCGTTACAACGCCTTCGTTCTCGCCTGCCTCGAGCACCCCAGTGGCTGTAACCCCTACTGCTACTGATGCGGCTGTCATCACGCCTGCCAACGCTGGCTCTAGCGCCCAGTCTTCGGCTGTCAGCTCGCCGGATCGCACAACTATGGTCACATCCAAGGCTACGACTGCTGCTCCTGAGCCAACGTTATCGTAAGCTGACGTCAAAACCTCAGCTATGCGAGACAGTTGCCAGCCTAGGTTGTGCTGCTGAATGGTTGCATTGAGAAAGATGAGTGGCTCTTGCGGGTGAAGAGACTCTGCTTTTCGATTACGTTGAAATTGAAATTGGTAGTTCGGAGTATCTGCTTCTGATCTATGTTTTTTGGTGTTCGGGATGGAAATCGTACATAAAAATTAACAAATTGTGATTGTTTTTGGATTTATTGGTGAATTACAATAGACACGGGGGATAGGAACGGACAGCTCGTCATTTAGAGATCTTTAGATATCAAGCTTTTGCAGCATTCTCTTCAATCCTTGCTGCCTTTTTTTAAAAAAAAATAGTGAACACATGGAAACCTACCATGCCTTTTACTATCCTCGACTGGTTGACGCCCTTTCACACCTAGGCCGCTGGTTATGCCGGCCTACGAACCCACAGTCCCCTCTGCAAGCCTCATCCTTCGAGTTGTCTCCTTCGTGACATTGGCTCCGGGTTTTACCCCGTCTTACTGCTTGTGGTTTTCGTCGGTGCGTGGTCATGCAAGGTTAAAGCGCACGATGTTGCTTGGCTGGTAGTGATAAGTTTCATATCGACGTGTTCTTGAGTTGGATCCACTTATTCGCTTGTACCTATCTAGGCGCTCTTCCGCGCTGTGCTGTGATAGCTGCGTTGTGGCGATATGCGATCTTCCACCGCTCGACCCCTCACTAGTAAAACTGAGCTGAGCTTCCTCCCATTATTCTGCCTAGCTATTTTCAAAAGTTTGTCTGGACTGTTTCGAGATGTTCGGCATTTCAGGTATACTAGTTCTTCTCGCGCATTGTAGCATTTTGGGTTATGCCCGCCTCCTACCGCTACTGCTACCTTCTAGGGAAACCGTTCCGAGTCTCTTGACTCCTGTCAAGTAAGCATACGGTGGACTATCAAGCTTCCTGAAAGATATCAGCTCATATCGTTCCTCCTAGCGCAACCCCAGGTTTGGCAGATGAGGTAATCCCAGGCTTCACGGTTAAATTGAATTGGGCTCCAAGATTTCGCATGAAACCCGAAGATGCATACCGCTGCGCTATAGGGTATATCTACGACCTAGCTTCGGCGGGATGGGAAGAGATTATTCCGAAGGGAGACGATCGCACGTCAAAGGAGGTCAACACAATCAGAATTGCGCTTGCAAGCGTTGCGAAGCATAGAGATCGAAACCAGTTACAGAACAAACATGTCATTCAAGGAATCCTCAAAATGTTGAACAACATGGCTAAGTGGGACCAATTCTGCTTGACAACCGCTGATATGTACATGGACGCCAAAGAGATCGGGCAAATGGCGATAGGCAGTCGCGACTCTGGGGAATTGGCCGGGGGAGATGACGCAAACTTTACTCTTGATGAAAAGACTTCTACTCGCAACGCCATGGAGAGCCGGAGCCTTACTGAAGGTGGTCGGATAGTAGACCCCGAGGATCCGAATTTCGTGATATCATACACCTTGCGGGGGGAACCTATATCGTGCCAGGCTCTGTTCGACGCCGCTCTGAATGGAATGGCACACTCGGCAGAGATGGACGACCATGATCGCTGTGTCAACTTTGCGGGCTTCAGTTCGTCAGCCAAAGTGGTTTATATGATCAACAGCGGTCCTCCCGAGACGACGAGGGAGGTGCTGGGCTACATCCTGGTGAGAACGACATTAAAGTTGCTTCCGGAAAAGTTGTATGAAGAAGGAAGGTGTGGAGAGGTCGACTTTGTGCTCATCTATGGCGGCGAACAGCTAGGTGGTGGTTTTATACATCTTTCCGACTTCGAGAAGAGCAAAAGGGTGGCAGTCACGTCTTGACCCAGTAGAGCTGGTTACGACTTATTGATATCATTGACTCCAGGGAATGGTGTCCAATACCGTTCCCTCTTGGTACTTGATACTTGGTACTTGAGGTGAATGTGTAGAAATGGCCAAGCACTCTGACCTGATAAGAGGGTTGAGGACATCATTCGTTACTTGAAGAGAAGCTGAAAACCCCGCACGCTTGTTGACCAAAGAGGAAAATGTGGCGCTGTCAGATGGACTCCGCGACGGGCCAGTCCGCTGGATGCCCATGCCTTTTCACGGCTTGGCGTTGATCATCTTTTATCTGATTGGACCATGGGATTCTGCTTTATTCCTTCCGTTTCGTTCCGTTGATTAATCAGACATGGGCGTTGCTCGTCCCAGCTGAAATTGGTACCATGCCATTCTAAGGCTTTCTTAGCATTTTATCGTTCAGTATTAATTGACTTTTCTCTTCTGCACATTTGCCCTTTGTTCAAACCTTTGTGTCCCGCTGCACCCTTCTCAGATGATATTCTATCGACCTTGTAAATTTAGCTCCGAGCATATCACGAACCTTGCTAAGGCTGCCACAGACCGCATCCATTTCCCGAGATGCGTATCCCTTTCATAAAGCACCTCTCCCTCTCCAGCTCCGACCCCTTTCCCGGGGAGCATGACACGGAGAAGAATGCGATTGCGCCTTCAAGCATAGCCACAATCTCCCAGCCAGTTCCACCGCGACTATTGAAATTCCAGAATCTAGTCGGAATCTGTTCGCCCAACGTCCTGCGCACTAATCCCGCACTCGCACGACCGGCCCAGAACGAGGGAATCTATAAGCGCACCGTGGAGGAGGAAGCCAAAGTCAAGTTCCAATACGCCATTAGCAATTATATGGTCAACATCTTCTTCATGCTTCAAATCATTGTCGGCGCCGCACTAACGGCTCTCGGCGCTGCCAAAGGGCCACCATCCGCCGTCACCTTCCTGGGAGCCGTCAACACGGTTGTTGCAGGTCTACTCACATATCTGAAAGGCCAAGGTCTGCCTATGCGCTTGGAGCAATACCTACACCTACTGCGCACATTGAGAGAACACATCGAGGCGCGGGAAAGGGAGTTTATGGAACCTGACTGCCTGCTCAATGTCGACGAGGAGATTGAACGCGTGACCAGAATGTATCAGGAAGTGAGACAGACTGCGCAAGACAACGCACCTGGAACGGTGTTGCCGCCGCGAGGTTCCATCACGAGTCTGCTCAAGAAACCGGACATCAACCGCAGCGACGTGCCGGCACCAAGAGGGGACAAGACGGCGGGTGAGATGTTGAAGACTGGGTTACAGGATTTGGCGGCCTTGAGGCGCCATGCTGGTGACTCCGCCGCTGAGACAAAGGAAGCACTTTCGAAAGATGCACATGAGGGGTTGAAGGGTCTTGAAAGTGAAATGGAGCGGTTGGGGCACATGGCCAAGGATACAATTGGAAGGCTCAGTGGGGAGTCTGTGCATGGAAGACACTGACAAGAGAAAGTTGACTCGCAAGGTCATAGACACTCCTAATGGAGATACTGTCACAGGAGATTCAGCAATGGGTCCATGGGCAAAGGGACGGGAAGTCCTGGGGGCGCAGGATAGGGGCGCAGCGCAGGATTCGGCTAACTTGCCTTGCTACCCAAATTTGTATGGTAGCCCCACCAAAATAAGGGTAGCTGGACAGCATATCTACAGTATGATGTCGCAATTATTTCATGAGGTCTATATGTGAATATATAACGTAATAAGTAGCTGCTATATGCTTATTTCTCGCTCTTAGGGGGTTTCTTCAGCAAATAGGCTGCCCCTAGAATACGCTACTATTGGGATTTCCTCTTATCTATATTCTCACTAGATACTAGGTTCTACTTAAACTTCTTCTAGATTAACTACATAGCAGGCTAAAGTATAATATTCAACGTAGGCCCTCGGGATATCTTCTGGGATAGGCCTTTATCTTACTTTTATATCTTCTTTTTCTTAATTAAACGGCTAGATTTATATTTTATAAGCATTGGTGAAGCGAAGAAAGAAGGCGAAGCAGCGAAGGACGTAGAAGCACTATTATTGCTTTCTTTAGATCGGCTATTAGGCTTCCAAGGCTTTGAGACTAATTAAATAGCCGAAGGAGTTAGCTAAGTAATTAAAGAAGCTAATTAAGTAGTCGAGAGAGGCGGAGAAAGACGGAGAGGAGGGCGAAAAGCTAATAAGGGAGGAATCTGATAGATAGGCCTTGATATCTACTTCTCCTACTGTCGGGCCTCTCTTTTAGAGATCTTCGTAGCCGTTATTTTACGTGCGCTAGCCTTATTATGCTTTTTTTTCTTCTACTTCTTAAGGCCTAAAATCTAAGTCTTATTGCTCTCACCGTGTTTAAGATTCTTATAGACTATAGACATACGCCA
Organism: Xanthoparmelia taractica; assembly: GCA_033085395.1. Taxonomy (NCBI): domain Eukaryota; kingdom Fungi; phylum Ascomycota; class Lecanoromycetes; order Lecanorales; family Parmeliaceae; genus Xanthoparmelia; species Xanthoparmelia taractica. Next base: position 30,566 of record JANQBS010000231.1, read on the forward strand.
TTCGCAGCCCTTAGTCTTAATTTTAATTCTTTCTTATAGTCGTATAATACTATATTTTAAATCCTTCTCTCTCTTATACTTCGATAGCTTTCTTTAATTCTTAATTTTGACGGAGTAATAGATATACTTATAGATTCTACGAGAATTTATCTTCTCACACTAACTAGTCACGATCGTAAATCTCTAATTAAATACGTAATTCTATAAACGAGTTTAGGCGTCGTTAGATATATTAAATATCTCGTTTTTACTAGACGAAAGAAGATAAGAGAAAGAAATACGATTAATTGTACGCTGAAGAATAGAATAGAGGTCTTTTTTAAGATAAGGATAGAATATTTAGATAGGGCCTGCGGTCGCGATAGTGAGATTAAAAGAGTCGTTGGCGGTGATGATAAGGTCTGTAAGAAGAGAGGGAGGTGCGTCTATAATGAAATCTATAACTGTGACCGTTATAAAGTAGGATATGAATACTAGGCTTGGTTTAATTGACTTAATGTGGATTAATTAAATATTTGATATGGGATTGAAATATTTGCATATAGTGGAAGTTCTATGTGGGTTACCAAGGTACTTAAATTTTAGTGGGGCTACCATACAAATCTAAGTAGCTAGGTAAAATTAAGCGAATCCTGCGCTGCGCCCCTATCCTGCGCCCCCAGGACTTCCCGGCAAAGGGATGCCCAAATGGAGTTGTGGAATCAGGCGTCTTTGCGGATCTCAAAGAACAAGCAAATAATATCACAGTGCACAATGTTTGTAGGCGCTGCGGAGGGAAATTGGCATTGACTGAAATCTGTCTGGGTAACAGATGGAAGGATTATATTATATATTCCGCCTATTTTGCCGCGATGGATATTTTCAAATTTTAGCTCATGCGCTAGTAGCTTTGCGCCAGCCCTAAAGTCGCTACCATTTTCGTTGCTTACCGTATCAACATCTCAACACTCTATTGAAGTTTTTATCTACTCTAGTCAAGGTTGTCCTTGAACTTGTATGTTCGAGATATATTCGCTACAATTATTCCTACTTGCATCATTATCTACTTTGATCTGCTACGTTGGTATCATGGAGAAGTGGTAAGTAGATAACACATTTACTATATGCACTTTAATATAAATCTCAAAAAATCAATAGAATAGAAAACAAGTGCAAATGGAAAGTCAAACTTAAAAACTTAAAACGGGGGAGCTTCTAAACCTTAGCCAAACTAAGTGTATCGTATCGGGGGAATAATTAAGCCGATATAGTCGTATTTCCCTAATTAGTAAGCGATTTTCATAGTAAATAGGGGACGCGACTTATCGCCTTTAACTATCTTTTTTATATCTCGTTATCTCTCTTAACTATTTTCTTATCATTAAATTTTCATATATTTCGTTTTACTTATCTTATAAATTCTTTTTCTAGACTAAGATAACTTCTTAAGAGCGCGTAATACGTAATTTATTCTAAATTAAAGGGTTCGAGAATATCTAGAAAAAATTTAATTAATACGATAGTAAACCCGAGGGCGTAGATCGCAATCGAATCCTAAAGGCCTTCTATTTAAATGATAATAGACTTCTTATAATCTTGAAGATCAAGAATAGTAATTCTAGTAATGAAGAATAAAGCTAGTCTACGTATTCTAACGCGTCTAGGTTATCGTCACCTCTCTTGAAGTCTATCTTTATCTTTTATTATCTCGTTATTAAACGTAAGATCTTTATATTTCTAGATAGCTAAAGAGAGTCTAGAATAAATATTAAGAGACGTAAGGTGACTCTTTTAATATTTTCGAAGATCTTATCTTTGATAATTTAATCTTATAAGTAATACATTTACGAAGACTAATTAAAAGAGATAGATTAATATATTTAAAGAAGAAGGCTTCGAAATCTATAAGAGTATTACTAAGAAATACGTCACGAGGGATATCTACGATAAATTAGATAATCCTAGTAAATATGTATTAGACGTTCGTAAGATACTTAATAAAATTAAGTCTAAATTTTATAAACTTAGAATTAGTATAACGAACTAGAAGAACGATATAAGAGAGAGGATTTTCGCTTAATAAGTAACTATATTACGTTAAATAACGAGTTCTATTAACTAATAAGATATCTAGAAAACTTTAAAAAAGCTCGTAAATAATAATTATAATATAGTTAAATTAAAGATCTTCTTAAGGTGAAAGAATTAGTAGATAGATATCAGGCCTAGCGCTGCATGCGCCTTAGCGCCGACTACTTCTAAGTCCCGAATCCATTACGGGGTTATGGCGAAATCCATGATCTAAGGCCTTGGCGGGGCCTTGGCGATTATATATCTTCTTCGCATATTCTAGAGTTTTCGTATTCCTTAGAGATTAGTTCTATTAGAACTTAGTATCTAGTAAAGAAATTATTATTATATTGATTATACGTCTTTTATATTAATTAGGTCGCTTACTAAGCGTTAACGAATTAATCTCTTATAGTTCTAATCTCTCTATCTTTCAAAGAAAAAGACTTATTATCGCTACGATATTGAATTCTTCGTCGAATCGAAATAAATATATCTTAAAGCGACGTAGCTTCGATATTAGTTTTTAAGAGTTTATCTTAAAAAATTAAGCGACTCTAAAGAAAGGCCTTAAGAATATTTAAGTAGAAAATCATTATCTAAAATTAAAATAAGAGTTAGTAGAGTTATAAGCACGTAATAATGTGCTATGTAATTTAAATTTTTCTATAATTCTCATCGAAGCGATAGCGATTTCGTCTATTATTTCGCTTTTAGTAAATATTCTAATTAAAGCGAAAATACTTCGTCTTAAAAAAATACGTTCTTATAAGAGTAATAATAAAGAAAAATATTTACGCTAATTTCGCGAAGTTAAAATTCGATTTCTTATAAATCTCGAGTATTTTATTATCGATTAAGCTAAGATTATCTATTATATATAATTCTTAAAAAACGATCTTAATACGTAATAATATAAATACTTTTAGACTTATAGACTAAATAAAGTTATCTTCGAGTTTTTTAAATTATCTTTACTTAACTTAATTACGAACTCAATAAATCGTTATTTATTTATCTATAAAAAGTAAGAAGCGACGAAATAACGATAAGATTAAAAAATCTTAGTTTTTAAGATTTATCTAAAAAAATTAAAAGTCTATTTATCTCTATTTATAAAGAAGTATTAAGCGTATTTTTTCTTAATTAAGCTACGATCTAAGCTAAAGAATAAGATTTTTAATATTAATAATATATTTAAATAGAGAAAAAAAATTCTTATTATAATAATTATATAGAAAATAATTTTAAAGCGCGCGCGTTCTAATAACGGCAATTTTAATTTAAAGTAATTCGAGAAATCTAATAAAGATAAGTTCTTAAAAGTTTAAATTTTAAAGCCTAATACGACTTTAAAAAATAACGCTAAGTCTATACGCACTTAAGAAGAGAATAAAAAACGTAAGGCTGAGATCGTTAATTATAATATTAAAATATCTATTATTTATTAATATTATTAGAAATTAAATTATATAAAATCGAATTATCTCGATAAGAATAAATCGATTATTATCGTCGCGACGATATTAATAAAAAACGAATCGATTTTATAAGCGCCTTTAAAGCGAAGTAAGAAAAACGAATAATAGAGATAACTTCTTTTATTATCACGAAGAAATAAACTAAGTTATAAAATAATTAGAGATAACTTATTGCTCTACTGGATTATGAGATATATATTAATTTAATTACGTAGAAGTTCGTGATTTAATAAGATCTTTAATTATATATCGTTATTTTATTATAGACGAAAGCGCTTAGCGAATAAGATATATACTATTATAATATTTATTAATTAGACTATTAAATAGTCGATAGCTAAGATTAAAGACGATAATATAATATACTATTTTACGTCGTAGATTAAGAATATCTCGATATCGTGCTAAATATACTCGCATTATATTAATTATAGATTTTACTTAATTTTACGACGACGTAGTAACGATTTAAGATTAATGCTAAAAAACTTTAAATTAAAGAATTAATTAAATTTATTCGGCGAATCGAGCGAGAGTTAAATATATTTATAATCGTATACGCTACGATAATATAAGGCGAATAAAAGAATATTAATAACTTAGAGCTCTTAAGAGAACTATTAAAATTTAAGAACACCTTTTTTAATAATATAATAGAAGTCTTATCTACGTTTAAGTAGAGAAATTATACTATCGAGATAAAGAAGAATAAAGAGTTACTTTATAAGTGTCTTTATAATTTATCTTAAATTAAGCTATCGAAGTTAAAACGATATCTTAAGAAGTTACTTTATAAGAATTAAATTTATGATTTAACTTTCTTCGCTAAAGTCTCTATTCTCTTTATCTTAAAAAAATAATAATAAGTTATATCTTTATATAAATTATCGAAGCTTAAATATAATAATAATAAAGAATTAATATTTATTATCTCTAATTACTAAGACGTTGAATCGCTTATATAGCGTTAAGATATTTTTAAAATTAAATCTTAAAGATATTTATTATAGGATTCGTATTAAGACGAACGATAAGTGAAAGACTACGTTCCGCACTCGCTATAACTATTTTAAATACTTGATAATGCCTTTCGATCTTATAAATATATTAGTTACATTTTAAGTTTATATTAATAGAGCTCTTATAAGCCTTATAGATATTACGTATATAATATATTTAAATAATATTCTAATCTATAGCGCTAAATTAGAGAAATATTAAAAATATATTAAATAGATGCTTAAGCGATTACGCTAGTTTTAGCTATATATATTAATCTAAAGAAATATTAATTCTACACTAAATCGATTAAGTTTCTAGAATTTATTATAATTACTAATAATATAGCTATAGATTAAGAACACGTAATAACGATTTAAGAATAGCTAACGTCGCGAAGTTATTAAAATATATGTCTCCTTAGGCTTTATAAATTTTTATCCACGCTTTATTTTTAAATACTCTATTATTATAGCGTCTCTTATTAGCTTATTTAAGAATAATAAGATCGATAAAAAATTAGAATCGTTTAAGTAATTAGAAGACGCTAGATTAGCTTTTAAGTAACTATATAATACTTTTACAATAGCGTTATTTCTATAATACTACGATTCTTAGAAGAAATTACGTGTAGAGATTAATATCTCTAACTTTAATATAAGAGCTATACTTTCGTAATAAAATAATAACGATTATTAATAGCTCGTCGCGTTTTTTTCTAAAAAGATAATATTAGCGAAATAAAACTATAAGACTTATAACTAAAAACTGCTTATTATTATCGCAGCGATAAAGTAATAGCGTTATTATCTAAAAGATAATATTTATTATATTAAGGTCTAAATAGATTATAATAATCTTAAGAGATTTTTAAAGTAAAAGAAACTTAACTCTAGATAGACCTATTAAGCGCTAAAGTTAATTATTTATAACTTTGAGATTTTTTATTGAATAGAAAAATTAAATTTTATAAATACGTCGTCGCGGTAATTAGACTATAAAAATTTATCGTCGTTAAATATTAAGTTATTATTTATACTTTAAAATAAACTTACTCTTTAAATTAGCGATAAGCTATCGCAAAGAGATAAAGAAGTAATAATAATAATAGTATCTACGCTACGAATTGTAAATATTTAAATAATTATTTTAAGAAGAGAGATTAAGATTATATTTAAAATTACGTATAACGATTCGTAAAGACTAATAAAAATATTAATTTAAGAGCTATAATCTTATAATAATTAAATAAACTCTTTTCGAGTTAATGCGAATACTTCTACGAAGAGATATTATACTCGTAATTAAATATAGACCTTTAACTTCGAGAGACTATTACTAAAGAATAATCTTCTTCATATTTCTAAGAATAATTCTTTAAAAGAAGAACTACGGGTCGGAAAGGTGTGATATATTTAATGGTATGGGATTAGTTTTTCGAATATTATATCGAAAGATATAGAATATCACATACTCCCATTGAGTTTTTAATAAATATATTACGTAATATTTTTATATATTGTAAAAATAAAAAAAAAGCTTAAGCGAACGATTATATAATTATAAAATTCTATAAATAGATTAAAAAGATATAATTTTTTAAAAAAAGTTAACGACTATATTTAATAGATACCATACCTTTCCGACAAGTAATTTTAAGTAAGATTCTTATTCGATAGAAAAGAATTCTTAGGGGAATTCTTATTTGAGAAGCTTATTTATTTAATATCACTCTTATTAAAGACGACTTCTCTTAACTACGGGTCGGAAAGGTATGGTATCTGTTGAATATAGTTGTTTTTAACTTTTTTTTAACTTTTTTTAAAAAATTATATCTTTTAATCTATTTATAGAATTTTATAATTATATAAGTATTCGCTTAAGCTTTTTACGTAATTCTAGAATATAAAAAATATTACGTAATATATTTATTAAAAACTTAATGAAAGTATAAGATATTCTATATCTTTCGATATAATATTCGAAAAACTAATCCCATACCATCAAAGATACCACATCTTTCCGACCCGTACTCTTAACTTCGTCTTATAGGCGTTTATACTATTTATCTTTTTTTAAAAAAACTTATTATAATTCTCGAGCTCTTTAACGCGCTTATATATTATCTCGAGTTTCTTCTTCGCGCTCTAAAGATCGCGTTAAAAAATCGTAATAATAATAATTACTTAATTATTAATAATTATAATTAAATTCTATTTCTTACGAAATTAAGTAATCTTATAATTAATATACGCTTAACTTCGACGTATTAACGCTATAATTTCAAGAGCTCGACGAACTCGACAAAGAGCTTTTCTAATCTTCTTATAAAGAAAAAATAGAATCTTTATATAATCTCGAATCTTCTTTTTAGCGCTCTTATAATAAAAATAAAACGAAGACTTATCTCTAATATAATAGTCGTCGAAACGAATAAAATATTAATAATAAGAAAGAGTAGATATTATCTTATATTAGTATACGATAACGGAGCGTTAAAGAACTTACTTATTATTATTATTATGTGAGTTATCTTAAGTGTTAATATATATTAATATTAACGTAGTAATAGTAGAGTTTAATAATACTTACAATAAAGAGAGTTAGAAGAAGTCGTAATAATAAGTATTTAATTATTAATACGTTAGTATTAATATATCTAAGAACGATATTATAGCGTTAGAGCAAGAACTTATAAAGAGTGTATTAGATATTATAAAGAAGAGAAAAGTTTAAGAAGAGCGAAGATAAATTTATTAATACTAAAAGACGCTAATAATTATTATTTACGACGTTATCGCCGATATATCGCCGGTAAAGTTTTCTAATAATTCGAATTAATCGAATTATTATATCGTCGATATTACTATTAATAAAATAATAAAATAATAAAATAATAAATAATAAATTAGCTTTACGTTCTTCTATTATAGAAGTTAGAATAGTTCTATAAAGAGACATAGAAGCGTGACTATTAGTTATTTAATAGCAGTTCGCTAAGAATTAAAATAAATAACGTATAGTGTATATGTTTTAGAATAGTAGTATGTTAGGCCTAGCGCTGCATGCGTATTAGCGCTGACTACTCATGGGTTTAGAATTCATTGCGAGGTTATGGCGGGGTTTATAACCTAAGGCCTTGGCGAGACCTTGGCGATTATATATTCTCTTCGTATGTTTTAAGGTTTTCGTATTTCTTAGAAATTAGTTCTATTAGAACTTAGTATCTAATAAAGAAATTATTATCGTATCGACTATACGTCTCTTATACTAATTAGGGTCGCTTGCTAAGCGTTAGCGAATTAATTTCTTATAATTCTAATTTCTCTATCTTTTAAAGAAATAGATCTATCGTCGCTATTATATTAAACTCTTTATCGAATCGAAATAAATATATCTTAAAGCGATATAGCTTCGATATTAGGTTTTAAGAATTTATTTTAAAAAATTAAGTAATCTTAAAGAAATATTTTAAAAATATTAAAGTAGAAAATCGTTAACTAAAATTGAAATAAGAGTTAACTAAGTTACGAGCACGTAATAACGTACTATATAATTCGAACTCTTTTATAATTCTCGCCGAAGCGATAGCGATTTCATCTATTATTTTATCTTTAATGAATATTCTAATTAAAGCGAAAACACTTTATCTTAAAAGAATATATTCTTATAAGAATAATAGTAAAGAAGAATATTTACGCTAATTTCGCGAAGTCGAAATTTAATTTCTTATAAGTTTCAAGTATTTTATTATTAATTAAGTTAAGATTATTTATTACATATAATTCTTAGAAGGCGATCTTAACACGTAGTAATATAAGTACTTTCAAGCTTATAAACTAAAGAAAGTTATCTTTAAGTTTTTTAAATTATTTTTATTCGATTTAATTACGAATTTAATAAATCGTTACTTATTCGCTTATAAGAAGTAAAAAGCGATAAAGTAGCGATAAGATTAAAAGATTTTAGTTTTTAAGATTTATCTAAAAAAGTTAAAAATCTATTTATTCTCGTTTACGAAGAAATATCGAGTAAATTTTTTCTTAACTAAATTACGACCTAAATTAAAGAATAAGATTTTTAATATTAATAATATACTTAAGTAGAGAAAAGAAATTCTTGCTATAATAATTATATAGAAAATAATTTTAAAGCGCGCGCGCCTTAGTAACGATAACTCTAATTCGAAGTAATTCGAGAAATCTAATAAAGATAAGTTTTTAAAAGCTTAAATTTCAAAGTTTAATACGACTTCGAAAAATAGCGTTAAGACTATACGCACTCGAGAAGAAGATAAGAAACGTAGGGCTAAGGTCGCTAATTCTAATCTTAAAATATCTAGCGTTTACTAATATTATTAGAAATTAAATTATTTGAAATCGAATTACCTCGATAAGAATAAATCGACTATTATCGTCGCGACGATATTAGCAAAAAATAAATCGACTCTATAAGCGCCTCTAAAGTGAAGTAAGAAAAACGAATAATAGAGATAACTTCTTCTATTATTACGAAGGGATAAACTAAGCTATAAAATAATTAAAGGTAATTTATTACTCTACTCGATTATAAGGCGTATATTAATTTAATTACGTAAAAGTTCGTAATTTAGTAAGATCTTTAATTATATATCGCTATTATATCGTAGACGAAAGCGCTAAGCGAGTAAGGTATATACAACTATAATGCTTATTAGCTAAGTTATTGAATAGTCGATAGCTAAGATTAAGAACGATAGTATAGTATACTGTTCTACGTCGTAGATCAAGAAGATCTCGATATCTTATTAGGTATGCTCGCGTTATATTAATTATATATTTTACTGGATTCTATAACGATGTAGTGGCGATTTAAGATTAATATTAAAAAACTTTAAATTAAAGAATTAATTAAATTATTCTAGGAAATTAAGCGAGAGCTTAATATATTCGTAATCGTATACGCTACGATAGCGCGAGACGAATCGAAGAATATCGATAATTTAAGGCTCTTAAGGAAGCTACTAAAGTTTAAGAACATCTTTTTTAATAATATAATAGAGATCTTGCTTATATTTAAGTAAGAAAATTATATTATAGAGATAGAGAAAGATAAAGAGTTACTCTACGAGTCTCTTTATAATCTATTTTAAATTAAGCTATCGAAGCTAAAGCGATATCTTAAAAAGTTACTTATAAGAGTTGGATTTATTATTTAACTTTTTTTATTGAAGCTCTTATTCTCTTTATTTTAAAAAAGAATAATAAATTATATCTTTATATAAATTATTAAGATTTAAATGCGATAATAATAAAGAAATAATATTTATTATCTCTAATTACTAAGACGTTAAATCGCTTATACGACGTTAAGATATTTTTAAAGTTAAATCTTAAGAATATTTATTATAGAATTTATATTAAGAAGAACGACAAGTGAAAGACTACGTTTCGCACTTACTATAATGTTTTTTAATCTTGCAAATATATTAGCTACGTTTTAAGTCTATATTAATAGAGTTTTTATAGATCTTATAGATATCACGTGTGTGATGTATTTAAATAATATTCTGATTTATAGCGCTAAGTCGACGAAATATTAAGAGTACGTTAAGTAAGTGCTTAAGCGATTACGTTAATTTTAGCTATATGTAAATTTAAAGAAATATTAGTTTTATATTGAATTAGTTGAGTTCTTAGAGTTCGTTGTAACTATTAATAATATAGCTATAAATTAAGAACGCGTGACTACGATTCGAGAATAATTAACGCCGCGAAGCTATCGAGATATGTAAGTCTTCTTAGACTTTGTAAATTTTTATCGACGCTTTATTTTTAAGTATTTTATTATTATAGCGTTCTTTATTAGCTTATTTAAGAATAGTAAGATCGATAAAAAATTAATATTATTTAAGTAATCAAAAGACGCTAGATTAGCTTTCGAGTAATTACGTAATACTTTTACGATTACGTCGTTTTTATAATATTACGATTTTTAAAAGAAATTACGCGTAGAGATTAATATCTCTAAATTTAACGTAAGAGCTATATTTTCGTAATCGAATAACGACAATTATTAACGACTTATCGCGTTTTTTTCTAGAAAGATAATATTAGCGAAATAAAATTATAAGACTTACGATTAAGAATTACTTATTATTATTATAGCGATAAAGCAATAACGTTACTATCTAAAAGATAGTATTTATTATATTAAGGTCCAATTAGATTATAATAATCTTAAGAAATTTATAAAGTAAAAGAAACTTAACTTTAGATAGGCTCGTTGAGCGTTAAAGTTAGTCGCTTATAACTTTAAGATTTTTTATTAAATAAAAAAATTAAATCTTATAGATACGTCGTCGCGACGATTAGACTATAAAGATTAATCATTATTAAATATTAAATTATTATTTATATTTTAAAATAAACTTGCTCTTTAAATTAGCGACGAGCTATCGCAAAGAGATAAAAAAGTAATAATAGTAATAGCGTCTACGCTGCGAGTTATAGATATTTAGATAATTATTTCAAGAAGAAAGATTAAGGCTATATTTGAAATTACGTATAACGATTTATAAAGATTAATAAAAACGCTAATTCGAGAGCTATAATCTTATAATAATTGAGTGAGCTCTTTTCGAGTTAATACGAATACGTCTACGAAGCGACGTTATATACGTAGTTAGATATAAACCTTAGACTTCGAGAAACTATTACTAAATAATAATCGTTTCTACGTATCTAAGAATAGTATTTTACGAAAAGAACTTATTAGTAAGTGTTATAATAATTCTCCAATAGAATACTTTAGCGCTATAAAGACGTATAAGCTTTTTACTCGTAAATATTATTAAAATAAGAGTCTTAAAAATATTATTAATTACGTTAAAACTTACGATGTGTGTTAACGTAGTAAGACGTCGCGCTATCGGCTCTATAATAAGTTAATATCGCTTTTTATTGTTATTAAATTATAAAAGAAAGTTTCTATAAATTTTATTACGAGCTTATCTTTAAGTAAGCTTAAGGGCGTTATTTATAACGCTATTTTAATTATAGTAAATCGATTTACGAAAATAATTAAATATCTATCGATAACTATTAAAATCGACGTCGCTAAGCTAGCGAAAGTATTTTATATTAAAATTATTTATCGCTACGAAATAACTAATAATATTATTAGCGATAGAGACTCGATATTTATTAGCGAGTTTTAATTAGCGATCTATTATTATTCGAAGATAAAGCGTTATCTAAGTACTATCTTGTATTCTTAAATTAATAATCAAATCGAGCGTTAAAATTAGGTGCTAAAATATTACTTACGCGTGTTTACTAATAAGAAGCAAATTAATTAAGCTAAACTACGATTTATAATAGAGTTTGTATACATAAATAGTTAATATATCTTTATCGGAACGATATTGTTCTTCTTAATATATAAATATTATTTGAAAGTACACTAAGAGATCGAGAACAACTTCGTCGAGAAGAGAATATTTACGGGTCGGAAAGGTGTGGTATATTTGATGGTATGGGACTAGTTTTTCGAATATTATATCGAAAGGTATAGGATATTCCATACTCCCATTGAGTTTTTAATAAATATATTACGTAATGTTTTTTTATATTCTAAAATTACGTAAAAAGCTTAAGCGAACGCTTATATAATTATAAAATTCTATAAATAGATTAAAAAGATATAATTTTTTAAAGAAAGTTGAAAAAAAGTTAAAAACGACTATGTTCAATAGATACCACACCTTTTCAACTCGTAAGAATATTCGCTACAAATAAAAAGATAAAAAGATTATAGACGCTAAGAGATAAGATAATAAAGCGACTACGTAGCGCTATTACGACTTAAGTTAAGCAATATAATAAATCGCATTAATCTTAGAGCTATAAAGTAAGTGATTTAATAATACTAGTAATTAAGAATTTAAAATAAAGACGTCTAAGTAAGAAGCTAACTTATAAGTATATAAGGTTCTTTCGAATTATAAATAAAATAGAGTCGCAAGTGTATCGCTTATTATTATCTTCTACGTATAGAATTCATAATATTTTTTATATATTATTACTTGAATTATATTATATACGCGACTGCGGCGAAGTAGCGAAATTCTTTATATAAGTTTTTAAGCTTATTGATAATAATAAGATATAAGAGATAGAAGAGATTATTAATAAGATTAAGAAGCGAGAAGACGTCTAATATAAGGTTAAGTAAACTAATTAAGGCAAAGAGTATAATTAGTGACTATTAGACGAAGAACTCAAGCGTGTTAATAAGCTAATTTAGGTCTATAATACGCGGGAGATTAATAAGCGAAAGTATTAAGTATTAGATGAGAAAGCTATTTAATTAGACTAGTAATCGTCGCTAAGTAAGCGGAGGCGCCGAAAACGAAAGTAAATATAATAACTATTTTAGTGTGTTGAGTAATTATTAACGCACTCTTTATATTTATTAGTATATTTATTTGATTAAAGATAAGATTCATGATTGAAATTTATCATTTAACTATCTATCTAAGTGATATTATATCGAGGATATATCGTATTAGATTAGAGTGTATATTGCTATAGATATAATCTATTAGAGAAACGCTTAATGCGTATTATAAGAGAGTGCGATTAAGTTTGCTTAGCTCGCTATACGTTAAATTAAAAAGAAATAAATAGTCTCTATTGTAGCGATAGAGATTAATAAAGAAGAGAATCTCAAGTAAGATTCTTATTGGATAGAAAAGAATTCTCAAGGGAATGCTTATTCGAGAAGCCCACTTATTTGATATTACTCTTATTAAAAGCGACTTCTCTTAACTTCGTCTTATAAGCGTTTATACTATCTATCTTCTCTTAAAGAAGCTTATTGCGATTTTTAAGCTTCTTAACGTATTTATACGTTATCTCGAGTTTATTCTTCGCGGCTTAAAGATCGCGTTAAAGATTCGTAATATAGTAATCGCTTAATTACTAATAGTTATAATTAGACTCTATTTTTTACGAAACTAAGTAATCTTATAATTAATATGCGCTCGAATATAACGTATCGACGCTATAATTTCGAGGGCTCGACGAATTCGACGAAGGGCTTTTCTAATCTTTTTATAAAGAAAAGACGAAATCTTCACGTAGTTTTAAATTCTCTTTTTAGCGCTCTTATAATAAAAGTAAGATAAAAACTTATCTCTAATATAATCGTTATGAAAATCGATAAAATATCGGCGACAAGAAAGAGTAGATACTATCTTATATTAGTATATGATAGCGAAGCGCCAAGGGACTTACTTTTGTTATTGTTATTATTATATAAGCTATCTTAAGTATTAGTATATATTAATATTAGCGTAACAATAGAAAAGTTTAATAACACTTATAATAAAGAGAGATAGAAGAAATCGTAATAATAAGAATTAACTAGTAACACGTTAGCATTAATATATTTAAGAACGATGTTATAACGTTAAAGCAAGAACTTATAGAGAGTGTATTAGATATTATAAAGAAGAGAAAAGTTTTAAAAGAGCGAAGATAAATTTATTAACATTAAAAGACGCTAATAATTGTCACCCACGATATCGTCGCCGATATATCGTCGATAAAGTTTTGCTAATAATTCTAATTACGGGTTGGAAAGGTGTGGTATATTTGATAGTATGGGATTAGTTTTTCGAATACCATACCGAAAGGTATAGAATATCCTATACTCCCATTGGGTTTTTAATAAATATATTATATGATATTTTTTTATATTCTAAAAATACGTAAAAAGCTTAAGCGAACGCTTATGTAATTATAAAATTCTATAAATAGATTAAAAAGATATAATTTTTTAAAAAAGTTGAAAAAAAGTTAAAAACGACTATGTTCAATAGATATCACACCTTTCCAACCCGTAATTCGAATTAATCGAATCGTCGTATCGTTGATATCGCTATTAATAAAATAATAAATTAGCTCTACGCACTTCTACTATAGAAGCTAGCATAGTCCTATAGGGAGACGTAGAAGCGTGACTATTAATTATTCAATAATAGCCCGCTAGGGATTAGAGTGAGTAACGTATAATATATGTATTTCAGAATAGCAATAGTATACGCTATAGAAACGATATCGCGTGTAGAAGGACTTCTTCTACGCGTCTATAAAAAGGGCTAAGAGAATTCTTCAATAAACTATTAATAATATGTATCATTTGCTATAGATATATTAATCTTATATTATAGAGACGATAGCGTATTAGAAGAACTCTTTTTTCTTATTACTTAAAGGGATTAAGATTTTTTAATAAGTCTTCTACGTATGCTTAGCGACTACGTTACTATTAGTTTATAAATAATAGAACTAGTCGTAATATATCGAGTTAAGTGTTAATACTCGAAGAGTATTACTAAGATTATCGTATTATAAAAAGATTTATACTACGTATTAAGGTTAATATAGTAGAATCGAGTTAATTATAATTAATGGACGTTATATGTGTAATAGTACTAACGCGCGTCTATAACGTATATCTTTTGCTGTTAACAATAAAAGTTAATATTATAGAAGCGACGTTATTTGCGAGTACTTTTTCTTATTTTTCACGGGATTTAAAGGTTTTTTATATTGCGTAATAAGAATACTATACTAAATAGCACTTTAGAACTAGGGCCTAAGAGAAAAGATAATTGTTAGGTCTAGCGCTATATACGCATTAACGCCGACTACTCATGAGTTTAGAATCCATTACGAGATTATAACGAGATTCATAATCTAAGGCCTTAACGAGGCCTTAACGATTATATGTTCTCTTCGCATATCTTAGGGTTTTCATATTCCTTAGAAATTAATTCTACTAGAACTTAGTACCTGATAAAGAAATCACCATCGTACCGACTATACTCTCTTATATTGGTTAGGGCCGCTTGCTAAGCGCCAGCGGACCAACCCCTTACAATAGACTTATAATAAAATCACTATTTGACGACAACGAGATCTCTCTAAATCTTTTTTAAAATAGATTATTAATTTCGCTATATTTTCTATATAAATTTCGCCCTGACTAGTAGATATATAGGCGGCCTCTTATAGGCTAGCTCGAAGTTATTCCTCGTCTCATTAGAAGCGATAGCGAGATTCTCAACGACGACAGTGAGGTTTCAAGAATAACGCGCCTTATTTTGGTGTGGCACCCATACAAATCTAGCGCGGCCGGCTTGCAAATGCGCTAACAGTATTTTATTTAGCATTGGCTGAGGTATAAAAGCACCCTGAAACGGTCGCTTGTCTGGTAAATCGTGTGAAATTTGGTAAATCTGGCCCGCCACCCTACAGCATATCATCTCGTGAAGTGATATTTAGGAGTATCTTTCTTTATGTATCAATGAGCTGATTCACTCCATAGATCTGTCCTTGGCTCTAGCAATGATACAGTCACCTAACTCCCTCCAGTTCATTGTGGATAAATAATCCGTGCTACACGATACATACATTTTTTCGCTTTCGTGAAATGCGACTTTGCCGCGCTTTCAAACCTCGCTATGGTAAAACACGTGTGTATCATCCTCCGAACATGCATCTTACTTGCGCCTCGTACCTAAGCGCCTATCGCTCAAATGTGCGCCTCTTCTGCAACGCTCTGGCCTATTCAAGGTCTGTCTTACAAGACCAAGCCTAGAGTCCCAAAAGAAGTTCTCGATGAGACTGGATTGTAGAAACTTTAAGATTGTTTCGGTTAAGATGGGATTCTCTGCTACAGCAGTTGCTTTCTTCCTTTCTTTACGCTGTGTATATGCATCCCTTTCCTCTCGGGACCTCGTCCTCGAAACTCTACCCAACTCGACAGAATTTCTCTACCCGCTCTCGAACCAGACGTCTTCAAACCGAACAGCGCCAAGTTTGAGTGGTGTACAAACAGCAATAGTATTCTGCCGCCAAATCTATGGCGCTTACTTGGACTCTGACAGCTGCGAAAATGCCTTGAAAAAGATCCCTCTTTTTGGAGATCCGGGGCAAGATGTGGAGTTTAGGCCTCGGTTCCAGAATCCTTCTCTCACTGCAGCGTAAGTCGATTTTCCGTTATAAATTCATCTGCGGGTTACATAATCACGCACTTTGGGACCGTATAGGTGGTTGCGTCTACCATGTTACATGCATATTTCTCGCCGCTGACATCTGTTCGGATCACAATGCTGACTTTCACCTCCATGCTAGATCATTGCCCATGCGTTGGCTGAGTGACGATGGAAACTGCGCAATTGTAAGTAAATCGAACCATTTCTCACCTCGGGATTGTTGGATTCATTGAACTAGAGCGATCTCTTAGACAGGTCACCTAACTGAATGCTCTAACTAGGACCTGAGTATGCTGCAAGGGCGTGGCCAATATGATTTCTCCAGTGGAGATGAAATCGCCGGCACGGTAGACATTGCGATTGAAAAATGTGTCGAGAGAGAAGGAAGAGGTGCAAGTGTGAGGAGCTTCAGTAAGTATCCTTGAAAGTGATTCTAACACCAGTGGACTGTTGCGGCCCAAAGTAGATGTCGCCATCTCGCGAGCTTTATATCCAATGTAAGGGAGGCGAAACTCACCAATATCGCTAGGTGCAAGAGACAGGCTTCAAATCCGGCTCAACAGCTACGCATTGCGATTTCAAAACGTGATTTGCGATGCTGCGCCCGCCCAACCCATGTCTGATCTGTACAAAATGGCATGTGCGGATGCACTTTTACGGCTGCCTACAGGTTTTGTAGTACAAAAATTCAATACAACTCGGGCTTCAATCGATGCAGTAAAAAATCTGCTTCCTAGAAGAGAGCCTCGTGGTGAGTCACCTTACAGTTATCACTATTTTATGCACGTTAAGCAGACAGCGTCTACCGATCTATGAACAATGAGGTCGGCCTTGATCTACCCTGTCTCAATCCCAGAGCCCCCCACTGAAAACTTTTCTTATACAATTTTGTCTTGTGAAATAGGTCTCTACTTGGCTTTCCACATTTCTCTCTTGCATCTAGCTGAAGACGAGTTTCCACTGACAGCTCCCTAGTCAATGGCCCTCTTCTCGTTGACATGCCTGGGGACTCAGATGTGAATAAAGAGAGCTGGTGGGAGATATGGGCGGCAGGTGTTGCAGTACACTCGAAGTGCATTAGCAATGGGTTGAAAGGCACAGCGGTCAACCTTGGTAATTGTCGTTACCACTGTGATGCACAGTTTATCTTGCACGCAATTATTGAATTGATGGCTGATTGGCTACTCTAGGTGATCACAAAGCGATCTCTATCAGGCTTGGCGCTTAGAATAGGTTTCAATGGAAATCGCATCTTACGTGAAGTAGCAGGGATGGTTTAGTTTGACCAATAGCAAGTCGTTCTTCTAGGTAGAAGTAGGAGCGACCTTTGACGGAAGCGCTTGGTAACCCTTGGAGTATCCAGATAGTGAACAAGTATAAAGCTTGGCCGGATACAAGAATAGAGAGATATAAGATATACAAGAAATTCATATTCGTCCACACATGTAGTCAGGACTACTGCATCCAATACCTTAAGACGCTGAGGTAGATATGAGATGGCATTGGGACCCGCACCCCATCAAGGTTCACTGCAAATTAGAAGTACTATAATATAGTCACAGCGACCTTGAGGCACGGAATAGAGGGCAATGGAAAAGTTAGCAGGCAGGTTGATGCTCGCATTCCTAAGAGTTTCCTGATATATCAGAAATATCGAGAGTGAATCCTTTGTCCCTTCGAGAGGGTACGTTGCAAGAACTCGCGGTAGAGCGAGTGCTGCTGACATGTGACGATAGGAGCAATAATCCCGATTGTTAAACCACGTTCCCATGTGCCAGACCGCACCCGCGAAGATTGCAAAGACTCGGTAAACCCCATCACTTTGCATATGTATCCCAGAAAAAAAAAAGTACGCTCATCGCCAATCATTCTTGCTTGACAATGTCTAGTTTCTGACAATGAGCTCTTGATAGTCCTATGACCTCTACCTCGACGACAGGGTCTCTCGGACTAGTGCCCCTAAATCCAGCTTCATCAATACCAGATGCAACAGCAGGATATGGCTAGAAGCATTGGTAGCCGATCCAGATGCGGCCAGTCGCTATCGCTAGGTTCGCATAACACAGGTTTGGCGAGAAGCATCCCAACCTTGGAGAAACCCGCGGAACTGACCATCTACAGGAGACTAGACAATTCGAGCACGGCAGCGGAAAAATGCTCTGTAAAGCGACAATCAAGACTATGGTTGATGGCTAAGGCAAGAAAAACGTTGAACGCCACATTGGCGGAGTCGACAAGGTTGTCCTTTGCCACGAGACTGCCGAAACCCTCAACGGCAAGCTGAAGATTCACGGAACGCAGCGTGGCACCATCAACCACGATGAGAAGGCCATGGCCGTGATGGTCACTGTTCCGGTCGAAGCGGATGATGTCAGGCTGGTATTTTTATCGAGAAGATTGATGTTTAATCACACGAGAACAGTAGCTGCTTTGATGGTAATCTGAAGGTGGCGATAGCATGCCGGAGAAGGTAGAAGAAGGTATGAAACTCTTAGATAATAGTGAGCTAGCTTGAGTGGAATAAGACGAAAGGCGGCTGTTGGTATCTTCATTCCTGAAAAGACCTATTATAAGAAGCATGAGAAAGAGGTCTATTAGTTGACCAGTACTTCACCACTTCAGCGCGTAGTATATATTTGCGGGTATGGATAGACCTTCGCATAGTATATACACCTTTGCGACATCGAAAGCGCCTAGGTATGAGGGGTGGGTGTAGAAGACCTCAGAGGGGTTGTCAATATGCTGCATGGATTCGCTTTCGGTGTGACCCAGAAAGCTCCATCGCGTGAGATGTGTTGCTAAGTGAACGTTGTAGGGTGGAGAACATGGATACGGAACGTAGGAAGCAATTGTAGGGTTTTTGAGAGCCGGCAACGCTGGCAAGAGTTTTCAGAGGGCTCTATGTAACAAGATCAGCATTCTTGTTGCTTTTCACCATCTCTATGATCGAACACTACCATCTCGACAAATATCGACAGCTCTTCTCCTTACTTCATATGCAGCCTTATCAACAGTATCGTTATCTTATTCCGCCATCCCTCTCAGTCGCATCCTTATCTATTGCCAACTGACACCGCTTGTCTCCATGGCCCTGCGGCAACCTTGACCACTCTTCACTCACACACGCCCGAAATAGCAGCAACCACTGACTCGATTAAAGCTGTATAGTATGTACCGTCTCTTCTACCCAGTAGCGCTAATGGCCATTTTCGCCTCGCCCGTCTGCGCGAATCATGTGGCAAGTTCTTGGAGCGATGTGTGGAAGCGCGCTTTGCGGTGGTGTTGTCGGCGGAAGGGCGTGGGAGGAGCTGAGGTGGTGCGAGGGAGGGGGGGACGGTGGGTTTGTACGCGAGATTGGGTTCTGGGGATTGCGTGGACGAGGGAGGTTCGTATTAAGTACGATTATCACTGTTTGAAGTGGTTCCTTTTGGAATTGAGTTCGCTTTTCTTAAGAAGTAGGTGGTCAGGCAAGGGGTGAACTCTGCTAATCCTAAAGTAGCCTAGCCAAAGTCAACACATTAAGGCTGGGCTACGGGCGTGGGGGTTGACGGCTTCTATATCTGTAGCGTAATTGATAAGGGTGGATAGGCGGGCACCAGATGCCAGCATTAATCCAACATTTTCCTTCTTCATTAACATCCAGAGAAGCCGCAAGGCTGCCAAGTGTCGCTCTGGTGGCTCAGATGCATGTGCTTACGCTTCTGCTTACCAATTCGAGCTCGGCCAAGATGCAATCCGAGGCCGAAAGGGGAACAGGAGGGGTTGATGACAAAGATCACGGCCTCCTTGCTGGATTCAATGAATCTCCTTTTCCCCTATTAATACTCTCGACCTCTGTCAAGCATATCACCATCAAATCATCACACTAACTCTTTCTACACGCTTCCTTGAGCTCGTCGCTATCTCACCTTTTCCAACGTCCACTCGAAAAGAAAATAAAGCGTAAATATCTCCGACGAGATGAGTAGCATCACCAAAGTCGCTTTGGCTGGGGTAAGAAAACAATTTTATACATATATACCACCTTGCTCGTCCACTTATCACCCCTGTGATGTCCCCCAAAGAGGACTGACCCCCACATCTCACGCAGGCCACTGGCAACCTCGGCCCAGCCATCCTCAACCAGCTCCTCGACGCTGGTTTCCAGGTCACCGTCCTTACGCGCAAGAGTAGCACCCCTAAACTCCCCTCTTCTGTCACCGTCATTCCAGTGGACTACGACTCCCTCGACTCCCTCGCCAATGCCCTTAAAGGTCAAGAAGCTATCGTCTCAACGCTCGGTTCCGTAGCTCTAGAGAAACAACTTCTCCTCGTCGAAGCCGCAGCAAAAGCCCACGTCAAACGCTTCATCCCTTCCGAGTTCGGCGGTGACATTCTCAACGAGAAGACCAGAGCTCTCCCCGCTTTTAAGAATAAAGTAGTAGTCCAGGACGCTCTCAACAAAGAAGCAGCCACCAGTGGTATGACCTATACCCTAGTATGCACGGGTCCTTTCTTGGACTGGGGCATCATGGTCGGCCTTATCATGAATCTCAAAGAGAAGAGCATCACGCTATTCGATGGGGGCGATCGCGTCTTCAGCACCACGACCCTCCCAACTATCGGTAGGGCCGTTGTCGGCGTTCTGAAGCACCCCGAGCAAACGAAGAACCGCGCCGTGTACGTCCAAGATACCGCAACATCGTTGAAGAAGCTGGCGGCTATTGGCAAGAAGGCCACCGGGGCTGAGGGATGGAAGGAAAGCGTTTTTCCAACGGAGGAGCTGCTCGAGCAAGCCTGGGCAGAACTAAAGAAAGAACAACCAAATCCAGGGATCTTCATGTACAATTTCATCAAGGCAGCCATTTGGGGCGAAGGTTATGGTAGCCATTTCGAAAAGCTGGACAATGAGCTGTTGGGTATCAAGCAGATGAGCGATTCCGAAGTTCAGAGCTTGGTGGACCGCTTGGCACAGTAGGCATCTGATGTCAGTAGAAGCTCGTTCCGAAAAGCCGTGCAAGCCTGGAGAGAAGGTGTTGTAAGCCTTCGTATTTTTTCTATAGCCAAGACTCTACATACCTCGATCAATCATTTTGGACGAAACTTTCTATACAGCAGTCCTTATCTTTAAATCGGCTCTCTAAAGACACTTCCTCAATAAGTTCACCACTGTCTCTAGCACATTACTTGATCCCATTCTATCTACTCCGTATCCTACCAGATACGATCATCCTATACTCCAACGCGGGCCCCAATAGCCACGCTGCATGCCGAACTGACCGCCATATTCTTTATCACCATCATCAAAATCGCAGCTGTTGGGTATGCCCATGGGACTCCGGCGTCATCATCGGCCCTGCCAGTCCTTCTACGCCAATGCAAAAAAAAAAAGAAAAAGAAAAACCCGACAGCGAACTTGACAAGCGAGAGTGACCTGCGTGTTACTTGAACCTCTAGCTCCCTATTGAATTTACTAAACTTACAAAACACACCTATCATCAGTTTTACTCTTTTAGCCTAGATTACCGGGACGACTCGCAGTCTGAGGAGACCATGGTAGTTGCAGTCTCCCGGGAAGCGCAAGGTAGAACTTACAGGTAGCTAATTTTTCTCAAAGGAACGATGGAGTTATATCACTTGCGTCGCCGAATTCAAGATTGTAGGGTTAATACTCTAGGGTTACGTTCGGCTACTCCTGCTGAAGCCGTGCGGCCGAGTGGCACAGCTACTTCGTATCCGTGAATTGACGAATACGAAGAACGTTTCACTAAAAAGACAAGAAGTCGTCCTCCTTTTGTATCCTTCGTATCAAAAGCCCAACCACCATGTCCTCCGAAATACAAATTCCAGTCCTGATCATAGGAGGCGGCATCGTAGGCCTCTCTGCCTCTCTTTGCCTCTCCCACCATGGCATTCACTCCCTGGTCATCGAGCGCCACAATGGAACATCGATCCACCCGCGCGCGCGGAGCGTAAATGCACGAACTATGGAGATCTACCGTGTCCTTGGGATTGACGGCCTTGTTCGCGAAGCCGGTGCCTCGTTATCATCTAGCATGGGCATTCACTCTGGACACTCACTCAAGGAAGTCATTGAAGCGAAACCCCGTAAAGAAGTTCCAAGGAAGTTCCCCTTAGCTGAGATCCTTGCCTCAATAAGCCCAGTAAGCGGCACTTTCGTGACTCAGGATATGATTGAACCAGTCCTAGTAGATGTTGCAAGGGAACGCGGGGGTGACGTGAGGTTTTATACGGAATGTGTCGACGTTGAGCAAGACGGTGATGGTGTTACTGCTACCCTAAAGGATCGCAAGAGCGGCGTCACCTCGACTGTCCGTGCAGACTATCTTATCGCCGCTGATGGAGCAGGGAGTCCCATCCGCACTCGACTCAACGTTCCAACAACCGGCCGAGGCTCAATGGGCCATCTCCTCAACATCCTCTTCCACGCCGACCTCAAAGCCCTTGTTCACCAACGCGAGTTCTCTCTCTGTAGGATCGAACGCCCCAAAGTATGTGGTTTGTTCACAGCCATCAACAACAGTGACCGCTGGGTCTTCCACCTCTTGTATGATCCATCGAAAGGCGAAGAAGCGTCAGACTTTCCGCCAGAGAAATGCAAAGAGTTGCTCCGCATCGCATTAGGTATGCCGGAAATCGAGATTGATATTAAGAGTATCCTTCCGTGGGAACCATCCGTTCGTATTGCAGAGCGTTTGCAAGTCGGACGTATCTTCCTCGCCGGCGATGCAGCGCACCAGATGCCGCCATGGGGAGGACAAGGCGCGAATTCAGGTATAACAGATGTTCATAACCTTTCCTGGAAACTAGCTGCGGCACTGAAAGGACATGAGAGCAAGGCGTTGCTAGATACGTATGAGGTGGAACGAATTCCTGTGGGACGCGCAGCTGCAGAGGCATCGGCGAGTGCGGCTGATGAAAAGGGGATGTTCTCGACGAAGCGAAGTTTAGCGGTTATAATTGGTTGGTTAAAAAGAATACCTTTACTATCAGGGCATGGGTATTGTTATACGAGTAAGGCGATCTGTATGGAAGATACTTCTCCGCTTGGAGGATTGACCTGGAGGCCATGGACATTGCCGAGCCTATTTCTTTCAATTGATGGGAGACCCGGAAGCAGGGCACCGCATGTATGGGTTGAGTATCAGGGGAAACGTATCTCAACTCTCGATCTCTCCGGAAAGGGCTTTGTATTACTGGCAGGAGCGGAGGGTGCATCATGGTTGGAGGCCGCGAAGAAAGTCTCCTCTGCTCTGGGGATCGATGTTGCCGCATATTGTGCAGGACCAGAAGGCAATCTTGTTAGCTCAAGGGGTGAGTTCGAATTTGCTGCGGGTATCTCCTCCCAAGGCGCGATACTTGTACGTCCAGATGATTTCGTAGCATGGCGCGAGAGGAGACAACCACCTGATTATCAGGTTAAGCTCGAGCAGGCGATAAGGCAAATGCTGTGTCTGCAATGACCTGGATACTTATTAGAGACTGGGCTGATGTAACAAATTGCGATTGATAAGGCGACTATATCCTTGCTGATCTGGTCAAGTGGCTCCCTCCGAGACTTGTAGCTGGGTATTGGTCAAAGATCGCGGATGCTACGATACCAGCTGTTCCACCAGACAGGATTCAGCTCGCAAAATTAAATTCTCTTCTGGGACTTTGTTTCTAGGAGAAGAAGGGTTCTGGCACGCAGCTTCTGGGATCGAGGTAACTTCTACGGGGCTTTTAGGAGCACGGCCCTTTCTAGGACTAGAACTAGCGGGATAATCAAGGTGCTGAAGGGGTTTTAGGATGTTAAGAAGTACGAGCATACCAAGACATCGCAGATATATAAACACCGTAGATAGCCAAGCTACAGGACCTTTTTCCTGTATTCCACGACAGTTCTGATTCTATTCCAAGATTCGGTGGTTGTGGTTTGGCTCTATTTAAAGGACATTACTGCCCTGCTATTCGTCTGCGAAATCAACCTGCTTAAATACTCAATGCAGCTACCAATTTTTAGGATCGTCACCATCAACGTTGTGACGACCAAATATGTAGTCATGCTAAGACGCTAAATCACGTGGCCATTTGCTAGGTATTGAGAGGTGGTGCATCATTTCTAACAACTAAGGATATTTTCATGACTCATTATTGATGTCTCTCTAACCAGGGGCCCTGGAAGTTTTCTGTCATAAAGTTTTTTCGCCTGCGATTTTCATTATACACCTTTTGCAATTCTTATTATGCAGAGACCTCGCTGATTATGTGGAAGTCTGGAATCTTGTTTGCCTGTTTTCCATTTCATGCAGTTGCGGTCCAATAGCTTCTCTGGCCTCTTCATCTACCGGCAATTTGCGTAGACTAGCTTGCTCCTGCGGTAACCCAAAACAAATAGGATTTCCCTCTACTTCTTTGAGTGGGTCGTCGGCCATCTCCGCCTTTCGAAATTCGTGATCATCGTTAAGGGCCGCAACGGGCTCTCGAGGGGAGCGTCTGTGACGATGGCGTCTCAGACAGAACACGGCAAGAAATGCAACCAAGGCGAGTGAACCGACACCACCAATCGTTCCTCCTACAATATCGCCTGCGGTAGGTTTGGATGCACCTTTCTGGGCCGGAGAAGAAGGAGATGGCAAGGAGTTGGAATCTATGCTTGTTGTGGAGCTTTTCGTGAACCATCCTTGTTTGATTGGATTACTCCAGGAAGACGGATGTTGCCCATTCTGGCGATATTGATTTTTCACAATGTCTGGCGTAATGTATGGTGCCGCGTTAGGATCATAAGTATCCTTCCAGACCATGCCAGTCAAGTCGAACATCCCGATGCCTTGTGGCCAAGGATCAGGAAGACTGGAATCTGTAATAGAGTCGTTCGCATCATCTTCATCAAATTCGGTCGCGTTCGTGACTCGTCCCCCTATCGAAATCATCTGCCGATTTCCAGCCACATTGCAGCTGTGCAAATAACGTCCAACACCTGGCTGGGTATCTCGCTTCTGCCAATTGAAAGCTGGTATGGAGAGCACGTTAACAGCTCCTTGGGCGAATGTATCATCAGCGCTATCAGCACGCCCACCATATAAGAAAATCTGTAGTCTGTTAAAGTTCAATTATAAAAAGTGAGGAGCTGCGTCCTACCTCATAAGTACCGTTTTCGCCTGGAAGGCCAGCAATGCAAGGATTGCTGACCGGTTCGGGTAATGCTCCGCTCACTTTCTGAGATGACCATTATTGGGAGATTGGTTCAAAAAGATAAAGAAAATCGAATCCTGTTAGTGTTCCGTTACTCACGGAACCACCTAACACGAAAAGCAATCCGCTTGGTCCAAAAGAAGACACAAAATGAGGAGCACCCTGCGTTGCAACGTCCGAGGAATTCGAAGAAGAGATTTTGAGCCAATCTTGGGTTGACGAATTGAACATGACAAGGCCGGAAATATTTTCTGATCCTCCATTACCTTGGTTGAAGGTTGCCGAATTCTGAACTCCACCAAGAGTAAACCCTACGCCTTCGTCAGATGACGCATAGACGCCGCTGTACGTACGGACAAGATCTGTGAAATTAGACGAAGCTCGAGGGCCAACAAGGTCCCAAGACCCTATCTACTAGAGTCAGCTGTTTTTAACCTAAAAATAGCTCCAGGCTACTAAAGAATCGACCTAAAAATAGCTTAGTTAAAAATTTAGCTATTTTTAAGTCGAAATTCTATTAATAAAATTCTAAAGAGTACGTTTTATAGAGCTCGCCTAGTGCTAGATTTCGATATATTGCTAATTAAGATCGATTAAGCGAATATAGAGAAATAAATTATTAAAATAAATTCAAAAATCGTGTAAAGACTAGGGTGCGAATACTTTCGAAGAGGTCTTGACACGTAGCCCTATTCTATTTCTCGGACTATGTATTTAATATGATATAGATCTATAAAAAAGAGTTAGTTATTTAGATTGATATTAAGACTGAGAATTTAAATTTTTTCAAATCAGGCTGAATTTAAGCTAGTTAGTATTAGATTAAAATCAATAGACTTTGAGATATTGTAAGGGCGCTTTCCAATTGTATCATAGGGCCAAAAATATAACTCATGGGTTCGGGTGCCGCGCTTCATAGAAGGCGCACCCTATGTGCCCATATGAAGCCCACATGGCGCACCCCTAGCTAGGTACCCATATGGCTTCGTACAGCCTAATAGATAGTCGCGATTTGAAATTTAAATATATAGATATCTAATACGAAGATCTGCATTATAAGTCCTAACTAGCGCTAGTATTAATTCTAATTCTACTTTCGAAAAAGACCCTATAGAAGAGAAGCCCTTCTTGTTGTATTTTAGGTAAGAGTCGGAAAGATATAATATATTTAATGGTATGGGACCAGTTTTTCGAATATTATATCGAAAGATATAAGATATCCCATACTCCCATTGGGTTTTTAATAAGTATATTACGTAATATTTTTTATATTCTAAAAATACGCAAAAAGCTTAAGCGAACGCTTATATAATTATAAAATTCTATAAATAGATTAAAAAGATATAATTTTTTAAAAAAAGTTAAAAAAAAGTTAAAAACGACTATATTTAACAGATACCACACCTTTCCGACCCGTAATTTTAGGGAATATAATCTCTTTTTTCGATATTATCTTAAGGGTAATAGAGGGTCTATCTAGTAGAGTTAGCTGGTTTTGAGTTAAAACTAGCTACACGCTACTAAAATTTCGATTCAAAACCAGCTAAAATCTAAATCCAGCTAGTTTTGAGTACGAATCAACAAAAAAAAAAAAATTCTAAATAGTAGATTTTAAGGATCTCGCTTCGAGCTAACTTTTGATACTATGCTAACTAAAATCGGTTAAGCGAATATTGAGAAATAAAATTCTAAAAAAATAGTAAATTTGATGTGTGCGGGTATACCCGACGCTAAAATCTTAAAATCTCCCGAGCTTGCCTTTAGTCTAAAATAACGTTTGATATAAATATAGAAAAAAATAACTTTAGGTTAAGATTCAATAAATATAGAGAACTTAAAATTTTTAAAAAATATTAAGGTTTGAGAGAGTTAGGTCTAAGAAGAAATTCTTAATACTAACGGTAGAACTCGACGGTTTTGCGCTGCAAAACCGGTTAGGGGACGGTCTGATTAAGCCGCGTCGCCTTCCCGTCGCGGGTCGCGTGTTAAGAGGGCTTAGCGTTTTGCAGTGCAAAATAGTCGAAGGAAATCCAGCATAACTCGCCTCGATTGTATGCGGTGAAAATTCTAAAGAGTGCATTTTGTAGAGCTCGCTTAGCGCTCTTTAACGCGTTATCGTTAATTAAGATCGAGCTCGAACCCGTTGAATTATAAAGTCGATTAATTTGACGGGCGAAGATTCGCTAAGAATTATATGCGGGTTCTTTCGGCGAGGTCTTAGCGAATTTTTCTTATTTCTTTTTCTTCGATTAGAAATACTATATAATTTAAATTTAATAAATAATCTTAAATATCGAGATTAGGGTTCGACTTTAGCGTCTTAATTCGAGAAAAATTTAATTATATTAAGCGAGTTCGTAGAGTAGAATACTTTCTCTCTCGTTAGATAGTACTAATAGTTCTCTAATGTCTAAGATAGAGAGTTACTCTCTTTTAGCTCTCGACGAAGAAACTCAAGTCGTATATAGTCGAAGCGATCTCTCTATTTATAAATAATCTTCTTTCTTATTATCTTGATTTAAATAGAGATAAGAATAATCGTAAAGAAAGATACTTAATATATAAAAAGTAGGGCCTAGCTAGATTAGAGTTTAAATATTAAGAATAATAGTTAGAGATTAAATAGATAGGGAAAAGCGAGGCTAGTTCTAATAGTATATATAGCCCCTTTATATACAGCAGGCAGATCTATTAGGTAGACTAAATATTCTTTAACTACACGTGTTTATCTAGTAGTTAATCAATCGGAACGAGCGCGATTTGTGAGTAGTATATCGTTTATTTGCTATTCTATTCTATGCTACATTTATATATAGCTTAGCTATCACATAATAGAACGCCCTCTTATTAATTCCCTTATAAAGCTTTATTAATCGTACACGTATTCAGTAGATAGACTTCTCTCCCCTTCTTCTCGAAATTACTTATAGTTAAACGACTATATATAGACGCCGCGGCGCCTTAGAATATAGTATTATTGATATTATAGAACTCGTTATTCTTAGTAGGGAAGAATCGGGCGATAGAAATATCGAAAGCTCGCTCCCTTCAATCGCTAGAAGTCTTAATCTTATAATTCATATTTATATATACTTCACCGCCTACTAGTAGGAGAGATATAATGTGCGAATTTATCTTCTTCTTAATTATACTCTAATACTAAAAAAGATAGTCGATATTCTTATAACTATATATAATTTTTTTATTATTAAAATTGCTATTAGTTATTAGTCGTTTGATTAAAGATTTCTTAAAGATTCGTCTATTAATGCGATCGAGTTTATTACGAGATCTATATACGATATTTGCGCGAACTACATTTAGTTTAATATACTTTTATGTCTCGAGCAAAAGGTCGCGCGAATCGTAACGTCTCTTTTACGATATGTTGAGTATTAGGATATAGATAAAAAGTGACGAGAAATTATTAATAGACTCGAAGAAAAAAGAGAGCGAAATAAAGAGATAAGTATTATTAGAAGTTGATAAATTAGAGTCACTATTATTAGAGTCGAAGAAGAAAAAATCGTTCGCAGTCTCGCTATTAGCCCCTATAGTCGCACGCGTAATATTATACTTATTCTAAATCTTCTTAATGAATATATAGAAGTAAGCGAGCACTATATATAGAGCGTAATTAGTAGTTACTTTATACGAGATAGAAGTTAGAAAAGAATTATTTATAGATATAATCTTTAATAATCGATACGAAGGTCTTAAAAGTATTAAGAATAGCGAATAAATTTTAGGTTTGAACTAACGTTACGCTTTATATAATCTAAAGGATTATAAGCTAATCGGCGTTTAGCTTAAATAGAATCTCTTTAATAATATTAATCTACTATTATATCGATACGTCCGGCCCTTAGGTAACTACAATATTAATAGTTTAGCGTTTAAAGTAGTAAGGCATTAGAGTCTTTCGAAAGTGAGATCGTAGAGCCCGATAATCGAGTGACGGCTTATCTACTAATAGTCCGAAGACTATAAAGATATTTAGACTATACTCGTCTTCGGTGAGCTATATAGCGAAGATCGAGTCGTTATTATTAATAAGAGTGAAAATAGTTATAATAGTAATAATAAGAATAACTACTAGAAGATATCGAGATAAGAGTAACTTGAATACAATAAGAGAGAGCAATCTAATAGATTATTAATAGTATTTAAAGATAATCGAAAGAAGGCGGAAGATAATAGAAATAATAATAGATAAGAGAAAGTAAGGATTTGAAGTGAGGGTTTAAAGTAAGAATATCGAGTTTATTAATAGATACTAATAATAAAACGAGAAAGAGAGTAATCTAAGTTATTATTAATAATATTTATAAATAATCGAAACGAGATAAAAGATACTAGAAGTAATAATAGTTAAGAGAAAGTAAGAGATTAAAGTAAAAATATCGAGTCTACTAGTAGCGTAGTTTCTTTCGAATTAACACTTATTTCTTAGCGACAATAGTAAGTAATATACGAGCAATCGCGCACTCGCGTAACTATAGCAGAGGATAGCAACTACAATACGAGATTATATACGGTCAATAGGATTAATTAGGAAAAGTATAGCTTAAGAAAAGTAAGCGCATTAATAGAACTAATTAAAAGTTCGTTTAACGTTACTATCTAGAATAACAATTATAGCCTTAAAGCCGTATGCAGTTAATATAGTAACATAAAATATTATTTAACTATTAATAAACTAAAATATATAAAGAAAAGAATTAGACTTATAGATATAAAATCGATTAAGATAATTTCCAGAAACTCTAGATCTTATTTATTAAATTTAAAATATATCTAAAGATATATTAATATAGAAATATAGAAATAAATATATTAATATAAAAAAGTTTATATTTATAAATAGATATTTATATAAAGAAATATAAATAAATATATAAAATAGATATTTTTAAATTTAAATTATAATTAAAATTAGAATTAATATTATTTATTATAAATATATATAGTTTAATATAATTTAATATAATAAATATAAATCTATAAATTATATCTATAGATTTAACTTATTATAATTATTATAATATTCTATAATAATTTTAAATATAATATTAAATATAATAAAGTTAAGTTAAATAATAGAAAGTTTTAGACTAAAGAGAAGATTAAAATTTAATTCTCTATATAGAAATATAAGAATCTTATTTAATTTTTAATAAATTTATATAAAAATATAATCTTAATTAATATAGCGTATATTTATCTTCTTCGTAAAATAATAATATCTTTAATTCTTTTTATAATAATTTATTATATCTTAAATTAATAGAAAAAAGAAGTTATTATAAGATCTATCTACTAGAGTCAAATCGCTTTAAGTTAAAACCATCTCCAGGCTACTAAAAATCGACCTAAAACCATTTGACTT